>OX377614.1:16995292-17279354 GCA_947397855.1 Thelaira solivaga | reverse complement strand
AATATTTAATTTTGTAAATTTATTATTTTAATTTTTAAGCGCATATTTTTATTTTCAAATGCATATTTTACTTTTCAAATGCATATTTTTATTATTAAATGCATATTTTTATTTTCAAATATATATTTATCTTTTTTAAATGCATATTTTTATTTTCAAATGTATATTTTTTATTTTTAAATGCATATATTTATTTTTAAATGCATATTTTTATTTTCAAATGTATATTTTTTATTATTAAATGCATATTTTATTTTAGAATTGCATATTTTATTTTATAAATGGTATCATTAAAGTATATAAAAAGTACCATTTTGTCAACTTAATGATTTTTCTACTTACTGAGCACCGTTTGAGCTCGGTCTGATAATTCTAGATTCGGAAACTTTAAAAAATCAAAAAATTCCATTATATTATATGAATAAAAAGTACAGTTTTCTTTTCTTGATTATTTTTCACATTGTCCTTGCTTAGTAGTGGAAAAAGAACTTCGGGTCACTATTTCAACAATAAAACCACTTTTTTTGAAATTTTATGCTAACAAACAATTTCATTCATTTCAAAAAATTTTTTCTATAAAAATACATTTTAAATTTTTATTAAATTTTGTATAGTTTTATGTTAAAACTTGAAAATGTGTGCGCCTATATTATTTTGTTATTTTATCTAATAAAGGAGCCGCCAATTTTTTTTTTATTTTTGTCTTATGTGGGTCGCAGAATGTTTGAAAACTGCTGCTTGAAGCATTAAGTAGTTGAGAACCTCTTATTTTAGCTGCTTACCCAAAAGACTATTCCTAGGTTCCACTAATATTTTGCAATGTTTACATGCTTTATCATATTCATTTCACAAAAAGAAACTTTTCTTTTTTTGTGTAAACTCAAAGTCGAAATTTAAGTTTTCTTTTTATTGGGCTTAATTCAGTGTTACTCCATAAAAAGTTTGTGCAAGTCATAGAAGAGTAACAGTATAATGATGCTAAACGCAAGATAAGTAAATAATTTTAGGAAGAATTTTTAGGATTATCTAGTTTAAATGAAAACTTAAGGCGATTTAACATACAAACACACTAGCTGCTGGTAAAATTTTGTTACATTAGAAATTGAGCTGGTAGTGGGCTATTGGTTTTACAAAGAAAAAAATTATTTTATATTAGGGGAAGTCACAAAGATGCTAGCAAATAGTGCAAAGTATGAAAAAATGCAGAAATATTTCGTTTTCCTCAACACATTTTGCTTAAATTTCCTCCGTTTTGTACTAAAAATACCTTAAGCAAACAACGCTGTGCATATTTGCTCAAATGTAAACAAATCAAAAACCACAAACACATGCACAATTGATAGATAATGTTAAAGCTGCCAGATTTTTCATTGATGTTAGCATTGATTATGATTTTCGCCAGTAAAAATTTTGGAAAATTAAAAAAGCACACTCACGATTAAATTCAGTATGCTCAGTTTGCACTATTGGCGTTGTGAATACTCCTATTATTTAAGCAGCTTTTTAATTATTTACGCAAGTATAGAAATGCAACTGAAAATTGTTAATCAACATTGATTTTTTGATTCGAGTAAAATGAAATTGAGATGTTAAGCGAATCGCTGTCAAGTTCATATGAAAAAGCTGGAATGAAGTTGAATAAAATGTATAAAACTAAATAAAATTGTACAAAATAATTATGATTATTTGGGAATAAAATTAATAGATTCTGCATTGATTTTAGCAAAATATAAATCATTTTGCTTGAAGCTCATGACGCTCTCCGAGTATGCTTGCAGGAAAAAATTGTTAAATTTTGCATTAAAATTTGTTTTTTATTGATCACAATTTCAATGTTTTATAATAAACTTTTGAGCGGATTAAAAAATTCTCTAAGAAGACTTAAAGTAAACTTCAAAACGGAATTTCGGAGTTTCTTTTTAGCCAAATAAAGCAAAACATAAGCAGTTAATTATTTTAAATTAACCCACATATAGAAGAAAAACATACATCTCGGAAATCAGTGCTAGTGTAACAAATTAAATATAATTTTGTGCACGGTGCGTATGAGTGGTGTCAAATTTTTTCAGCGTAAATGTTACTCATACGTAAACATTTTCCTTTGAAAAATATTTTTAATTCAGAGAACATTTATTGGAAAAAAATCTAAATATTTAATATGTTTTTTTCTATACAGGGTGGGCCATTTAAGATTTCAAATTTGAATTGGCTATAAAAAAGTACTGACTATTTTTTCAAATTTCTGGTTTGATTGAAAAGGTTGAACTTTGTCATTTAAGAATGGAATACAATATCATTCATATGACTACCACAACTGGCTCGGCGGTACTCCATCCCAATTTTTCAGTACATTTTCGATTGTTTCGGCATGACTCTCTTAAATGGCAAATTCGATTTCATGTTTCCACGCTTCAATTGTATCTGTATGGTCTGCGTAACATTTATCCTTAATGGCTCCGAAGCGGCCAATTGACATCACAAGTTTGGGTAATAAGTCGATTTTCTAAAACAGTGCGTAAAATATCGATGTTTACTTTCGCTGTGTGACATGAGATGCCGTCTTGTTGCAACCAAATGTCGTCCATGTCATTTTTTTGAATTTTTGTAAACAAAAATTCGTAGTGCATTGCATAGTAACGCTCACCGCTAACGTTAATGGCGGCTCCTTGCTCTTCTTCGCAGAAAAATGGTCCAATGTTGCCACCATACCGAAATCCACACCAAACAGTGACTCGTTGTAGATGCATTGGCTTCTCAATAGTCATGTCTGGCTTCTTTGAATCCCATATGCGGCAATTTTGTTTATTAACCGAGCTGAAAATGAGTTTCATCTGAAAAAACTATTTCACTCTATTTATTTCCTGCCAAACAATCTAAGCTAAACAAAAACGCATCTGATGGCAATGAGGCTTCAGTTAAAATTATTCTGAAAGAAATACTAGAAATGTTTAGTGCCTGCGAATCATGAAGAGCTGATGTTGATGGATGTTCTTGCACATTCTCAACCACAGCAGCAATATTTTCGATTGAACGCACTGGACGAGAACGTACACGGGTGGCTTTCACAAGGAGAAAGACAATCTCTTCTCTAAAAATTTTCCACGTAAATTTCTTGCAGTTTGCGTTAAAGACTTACTATTTTTTGACATTTTGCAAATGTCAAACATAAACCTAAAATTACAAATAAAAATGAATATTATTCGGCCTTTTAAAGTCAAAGTAATCGGTCGTTCAAATTTAAAATGTTAAATGATCCACCCTATATTTTATGTGTGTATGGAGGGAGATTGCTGGACAAATGACAGCATTCAATATTCATCGAATTTTCACATTTAAATTCTATAAATTTTTTTTCTAAATTGAGTGCAATAATTCAGCTTCTAAATTAGCTTAACCCTGTGTAAGCTTACAAAATTAAAAATTATTGAGAATTAAAAATAAAGAAATTAATATGAAATTCTCTAAATTGATTTTTTTTTTGCAAGACAGTGAATGCATATTGATATTAAAACAGCCCAACTCAGCTGCAAATCAATTGCTGTTTGTGTCATATCAGTATAATTTAACAACTAGCAAAAGCACTTGATTTATTTTAATATTAAAGAAAACTACTAACGAAAAAAAAAAATAGAAAAAGAAAAAATTCAAATCAGCTTATACGAGCACTGCAATCAAAGCTTGAGCATAAAGAAAATTACGATTATTGCAGCATGATAAGTTGATGATGTTCTCTGTTGGTCTAGTAGCTGATAAACGAAAAACAAAAAGAAAGCTTGTCTGACATTTTCTAAATGAGAAAATTAGCAAAGATATCAAATAAAAATATCTGCAGGCAAGAGAAAAAAAACAAAAAAAAAAAAAAAAAAACATTTTCATTATTATGTCAACTCTTGAACGTGTTCATTACTTTGATAAGAGAAAACAATTTAAAATGTCATCAAGACCTAAGGTGGAAATGTGAAAGTTATAAATAAGAAAATGTAATTTATTTTTCAGTCTAAGAGGCTTACAAACTACAAATAATTCAGAAATTATTGACTGATTGATAATACAGAAATATTTTTCTTTAGTTTAAGTTTGAAAAATATTTACAAATAATTTTTTTAACAAAGGTTGTCAAACTAACAACCCGTTTTGTCATTTTGTTAACAAACGGTGTCAATTTGACACCATTGGTTGTCAATTCTGCAACGATATGTTGTCAAAATGAGCACAAGAGTGGTTGATACACTATTGACACCGTTTGTGGTCATTTTGACAACTATTGGTTGAGTTTTTTTTTGGGTATAAGTCTTATCAAACGATTTCATTAAAATTTTGTCAATTAGCGGCATAATTTCATTCAAGTAAATAATTTTTCATTGAATTAAAAAAATTATTTTATTAAATGAAAAATGATTACATGGAATTAATGAAATTCTTCACTAGTTTAATGAAAAGCGTAACTGATTGAAATACAATGAATAAATTATATGAATTAACGAAAAATTTTCATGAAATTAATGAAATTTTTTAATTAAATGAAGTAATATTTCATAGAATTAATAAAATATTTCACTAGTTTAATCTAATGTGTCAATACTTGAAATACAATGAATAAATTATGTGAATTAATAAAATATTTTCATTAAATTAATTAAATTTTTTCATTAAATGAATAATTGGTAGATTGAATTGATGACATATTTGACTAGATTAAGGAAAAGTGTTACTGATTGAAATATAATGAATAAATTATGTGAATTAATGAAAAATTTTCATTAAATTAATGAAATTGGTTCGTTAAATTAATGAAATTGTTTCATTAAATGAGGTAATATTTCATAGAATTCATGAAATATTTAACTAGTTTAATGAAAAGTGTAACTGATTGAAGTACAATGAATTTATTTTTGTGAATTAATGAAATATTTTCATTTAATTAATTAAATTATTTCATTAAATGAGGTAATATTTCATAGAATTCATGAAATATTTCACTAGTTTAATGAAACGTGTCATTGATTGAAATACAATAAATAAATTATGTGAATTAATGAAAAATGTTTGCATTTTAAATTAATTACTAACGTCTTGTAGTGACTTTGTAAATGAGATCAGCGATCTCGCTCCAAGTACCAATAATGTCCTCAAGATCTTTGGTTACGGACGCAACTAGTGATAATTTCTCAACCGTCAGCTAATTTAGCCTTGTGAAAAGTGGCTTATGATGCGTTGACCCCATGGCGAATATAATCAAGGTGGTTATGCATCTAAGACCCCTTTAAAATAGGAATCGATTAATAGTCGTGTTTAGAGCTTTCTATCACACTATGACTAAATAAAACAAGTTAGGCTTTATAATTTTTTTTTGCTTTTGCTGTTTTTCGAAATTCAAAAGTTGACAACACTGCCAATATGCTTCACCCTAGCACCTGCATGAATTTTATTTTCGCTTGTGCTTTGAAATAAAAAATTTTCCAGTAAAGCGGCAGAGTTTTAATTATTTTCAATCAATTATTTTACAAGTGAGGGATCCTTAAAATAACATTTCCAATTTCACTGTACTGTAAAAGTGTTTTATTTAATTTTTTAATCTTCGAAATCCTAAATACATTATAAAAAATGTCTTGTGTTTTTTATGCATGCACAAAACTTCAGTTTATTTGCTTCCAATTCCAATACATTGATTTTTTTTAATAAAAATGTTTGTAATTTAAAGTTTGTTGTAAAATAAAATTAAAAAAAAATTTTGCATTTTATACTTTAATTTATTTGTAGCTGGCAAAATTTCCGCTTAACGAGATAAACATTTAAAGTGGAAGTTTGTGTAAAAAACTTTATTCGTTTTCAAACCATCGCATGATATTGACAGGCATCAACCCATGAACCAACCAGCCATCGCTCATGTTTGAAGCTCTTGTTAGTTTTATGCAAAAGATTTAATGATATTTTACGCAAACAACGTTAGCTGTCTCTGTTAAACAAGTAACAAAGTAAATTCTTTGCAAACATATTGACGAAAAATCATTAAAGTTTTTAGCCTGCTCTTGTTGATTGAAGTTACTAAATGTACTTTTGCAACACAAGTCAAGTTAGTCAAAAAGATAAGCAGACAACACAGATTTCAAATTAAGTGTTCTTTGCAATTAGACAGGGATTTTAATAATTAAATAAACACGCAGCCATAAACAGACGCAAAACTTAAAGCAAAGGCTGCTTAAGTCAAATGTTTGCACAAGCTTAGTTTTTTTAGTATTATCTTTATTATCTCACGCAATTTATAACCAATAAATTGCAGAACAAATCTTAAAGCAGGAGAAAAAAAAATTTATTCAGAATAAAAAAAAAAAAAATTAACACAAATTTCTCATGCCAACCAGACACTTTACCCGGGCTGTTTTAGTGTTAATGAAAATATCTCTCCTCTCTAAGCCAGATTAATCTTGTGACGTCAATATACAAATTATTAACAACAGCATTTTCGTTGTTGTGTATAAGACTACACAAACATGTTACACTGAGAAAATTTTGCTTCGTATATTTTTTGAATTTTGTCATTAATCCAATAAAATATTCATTATTTTTCAACTAATGACACTTTTGATTAGATTAATCAAGTATTTCATTAATTTAATTAAATATTCTTTCATTCGATGAAACAATTTCTTTAATTAAATAAAAAAAATTTTATGAATTCACAAAATTTATTTATTATAATTCAATCAGTGAAACGTTTCCTTAAACTAGTGAAATATTTCATGAATTTTATGAAATATTATTTCATTTAATGAAAAAATTTCATTATTTTAATGAAAATATTTTATTAATTCACATAATTTATTAATTGTATTTTAATCAGTTACACTTTTCATTAAACTAGTGAAATATTTCATGAATTCTACGAATTATTACTTCATTTAATTAAATAATTTCATTAATTTAATGAAAATATTTTATTAATTCACATTATTTATTCATTGTATTACAATCAGTTACGCTTTTCATTAAGCTAGTGAAATATTTCATTAATTCTATGAAATATTACTTCAATTAATGAAATAATTCCATTAATTTAATGAAATTTTTTAATTAATTCACACAATTTGTTCATTATATTTCAATAAGTGACACTTTTCCTTAAATTAGTGAAATATTTTATGAATTCTATGAAATATTACCTCATTTAATGAAAAAATTTCATTAATTTAATGAAAATATTTTATTAATTCACATAATTTATTCATTGTATTTCAATCAGTGACACTTTAAATTAAACTAGTGAAGAATTTCATTAATTAAATGTAATCATTTTTCATTTAATAAAATAATTTCTTTAATTCAATGAAATATTATTTATTTGAATGAAATTATGTCACTAATTCACAAAATGAAATCGTTTGATAAGACTTACACCCAAAAAAACTCAACCAATCGTTGTCAAAATGACCAAAAACGGTATCAATAGTGTATCAACCATGCTTGTGCTCACTTTGACAACATAGCGTTGCAGATTTGACAAGGAATGGTGTCAAATTGACACCATACTGGTGTTGAATTAACACCGTTAATTTGACAACGTTTGTTAAAAAAATTACAACATGCGTTGCCAATTCGCCACCGTTCGTTACTAATTTGACAACGTGCTTTGTCAAAAAAGTAAAATCGTTGTTTTTTTCTTAGTTGACAATCAATCATTGGCGATCTGCATACGCTTGTTAAAAAAATTTAAACCACTCGATGTGAATAAATAGAAATCGGTAAGGTGACAAAGTGACCACATACGTTGTTAATGCTGCAACGCTATTTTTCGGTCAGTGTATGAAACATTTTTGTGGTCAGTGTAGAAATATTGAAGAATTTAATTACAAAACTCTCTATTTTCCTTATTTCGGGAGCCCTGTGCAATCTAACCTAACCTACATGCATAAAAGGCTAATCAATTAAGATCATCACATTCCAAAAATTTTCTATGTTGATAAACATTTCATGCCTTTCATGTGAAAGCAAGTAGAGTGGGGAATTAGCAGAGACGTTGTGAAACTTGCTGTAGATAAAGAAGGGTAGTCTTGTTTGCTGTTTACAGCAAACGAACAAACAAATTGACTAAAAAAATTTCATGAAAAACACTCAATTTTTCAAATATCTTTTAGTGCTTTTTTTTAAGTTTTTTTAGACGATTGAATTGTTAATTTGCTGTAAACAGCACATTAGTTTGTGGTCATGTGTAGCGATGATTTAGTCAAAGCCCTGGCTTCTAAACAGAGACTTAATTTTCTGCTAAGTTTTGCCCGTCTTGAGCCTCAGTATTCCCTGAATAAATTTTAACGATTTTTTTAACGACACAACTTAAAAGAAAGAGTGCTTTAACTTTTTATATGTGTTACTTGAAGGTTAAAAATGCAACAGATGTAAGAAAGGGAATATTCCAAGTTTTGGCAGTGCTCGAATTGCGAGTTTTATTGCGCGAGTTTCATTTTTAAACTCGCAAGCATGAGCTCAGCATCATAATTTTTTCTTTACCCTGCTTTCAGTACCCTTGAATTTGAATTTTCTTTAAATATTTTATGGCATCGGCATCTGTTAAATACCCATTTAGCATAACGCATTAACGCAGCAGACTCCCTAAATGTTTAATGTTTCAAATTTGAAACGCATTTGGTGACTTGTTAATTGTGTTGTTATTGATGTTTATTTTTTTTTTGCTTTGCTGTGATTTGATTTGGTTTGATTTTAACAATGTAATTGAGCAGTTAAAGCATTTGGATGGGAAATGTTCATTTCAAACTAAAAGCGTTTTCATTAAATATTGAATTTTTTTCTCTCAATGGCTTTTGAAATGTTCAAAATGGCCATTTGAATAGCATGGACTGCCTGCCAGCTGTAATGTGTTTTGTTGTTGTCATTGTATTGAGGAAAATCATGTTGTGAAACTTGATTTTGATTTTAGTAACGAAATAAAATTTCTTTTTGAAAGTATATTTTTTTATTTTCTATTTGGCTTTTAAATTTCTGTTGCCATTTTTATTTTAAATATGTTTCCGTTCAATAAAGCACAGAAATTAATGGCAATAAAATGATTTTATTGTTGAATTATTTAATTAAAATTTAAGGAATTTTTTTTAAGAGCTCAATCATGGTCAACAAGTACAGTAGAAGCTCCTGCAAAAGGCAACTTTCCTTAAGCAGTTGCTAAATTTTGATCTTAGTCATATTTAAAGGAAATAATTATATAATTAAAATTTCTTTTTGAGAGCCGAAACTGTTGTACAAAAACTTAAAATAAAAATGGCCCATAATCATATTACACTAAAATCAGTGGACCATAATCATAGTTACAATAAAGCTGACTTTTGTTTATAAAAATTATATGAATTTAAAGTCATTTCTAAAAAGATACCAACTTTTTATATACCACTTTAACTTGGTATAATTCTTATGAACAAAAGTCAGCTCTTATGACTATGATTATGGCCCAATATATTTATACATTCAGCAGCAATGATTTTTAAATTGCTTTTGTTTTCTAATTGGAAGGGGTTAGAGACTATAAAACAAATGTAGCCATATTTTTTAATTACTCTTATTCGGAGTTGAAGATATTAAATTTTCGCCAAACCATGTGCAACAAAATGTGGTACGTTTTATTAAAATTTCGATACATCAGCTATGGAATGCAATAATCCACCCACCCACTCGATACATAGCGAAATTTTATGTGATATTAAAGTTAACTCGAGCACGAGTGCGGTAATTTGGCCGCTGGTATTTTACTTTTTTCATTTCTTTATAGTACAACTTAAATTGGAGGGAAAGTGTTGCATTTTTTAGCGTCCAGCATTTATATCAAAGCGTTATATCTAAATAATAGTCCAACTTAAGTTGAAGCGGCCAGCGTAGCGTTTTTTTAACACTCAGCATTTATGTTAAAGCGTTATCCTTAAATAAGAGTTCTGTCGGTGCGTATTCGCTAGAGTAGTGTTAGTCATCTTGTTTAATAAAACCCACTAAAGACTAAAAACGGTGGGGTTTTTTTTTTTTTTTTTTTTTTTTTTTTTTTTTTTTTTATGTAATAATTTCTATTTGGAATTTAAAAAATAAAGATTAATATTTTTTTTTTTTTTTTTTTTAACGAATTAAAGCGTAAGGCGTTACGTCAAGAAAATTCATAACTACTTTTCAGTGATCTCTATCTACTCTTTTATAGTAGTATTTGATGTCAAGTCCTCTTTTGTCCACATTAACCAAAATCCTTCACAGACAACTTATTTGGCAAAAATCGAATTTTTTACAATTTCTCAAAAAATTCACTTTAAATTTTCTATTTCATGTTTTACTACATAAAATAGAAGAGCGAAAAATATTCTTCATAAAACATATTTAAGTTTGAGGTAAAGCCTTACATGAAAAACATATTTAATTCGCCATATTTAACTTCACACACGTTTGAATGCATTCATATTTTAAATGAAACCTTCACTGGGTGATAGAGCTCGAAATGGACTATTGTTTTCTTGAAAAATTTTTTAAAATCGCTCTAACGTTAAAATAATTGTAAGCGGTTTTTCAAATAAAATTCTTGGGTGTGGCATTGGCAGTAAAAGTTTCATGTGACTTGTAGCTCATATTGATTGGCTCAAGAGTTGTCACAAAAAAAAAAAAACTCATTCCCAAA
Organism: Thelaira solivaga; assembly: GCA_947397855.1. Classification (NCBI taxonomy): domain Eukaryota; kingdom Metazoa; phylum Arthropoda; class Insecta; order Diptera; family Tachinidae; genus Thelaira; species Thelaira solivaga. The sequence goes on along the minus strand of OX377614.1, from coordinate 17,268,700 downwards.
AATTCTCCTACTGCTGGTTTTGTTCCTCTGGTATTTAAATTTTTTTTTTTGGTCAAGTTTCTTTTATTTTATTCTCGGTCAATGTGACAGGTATATTTAATTTTTTGTTTGTTTTTTATATTTTTTTTTTGTTTGAAAGAAGACCCTCCTTCCATGTTTTTGAATTCATTTACGCTGTTGTTGATAGTATAGATTCTTTTTAGCAGACAGTATTTGCATGTTGAAAAGTTAATTGAAAACAAATAATTTTTAACATTTTAAAACACGAAAATTTTTCTCATTTTTCTTTTGTTTAAAGTCAATTCCTTAGCAAAAAAAAAAAAACAACAGCCAAGCAGTTCCATAGATTTAGTTTTTAATTGACAAAATTTTATTTTTTTTTTTTCTAAAAAAGTTTTTGTTTTAATCTTTCGTTAAAGTAGAGGGGATAGGTAGATGGCTTATTATCCTAAACACACTTTTGCTGCTCGAAATAATTTATTTTAATTAGTAAAATAATTGCTGCAACTTAACTTTTCTAATAAAATAATTAACGAAAATACAAGATAATAATTTTACGCCAACAAAGCAAAGAGTTGTAAATAAAAAAAAAAATTTTCTTTTGTTTGGGAAATAGTTTTGTTTTGCCTGAAAGACCAGCCAGCCAGTTAATTGTGTTTATCTTTTAGGCTTTTTTAATTTTGTAGTTTAACTTTCACAAAGACTTTTATCATAGTTAGACAACAGAATATTAAAAAACTGGGGTTCTGAGAGCTAATTTACTTCAAATAAGTTTAGTATGAGAATCTTATGAATTAAGTTATTTCATAACACAAACTAAGTCCTTAAAGTTTAAGTTAACTAAACAGTGGCTGTAAAATATAGGGCGATAAGTTGTGAAAAAGTTTTATCAAATAATTAAGGGCCTGTTCAGCTAAATGTTCAATTATATTGAAATCAAAAACAATACATTAAAATTTGTTTTTGTTTTCAATACAAATGTGTTTTGCTTTCGTTCGCTTAGGCTTTCTTGAGACATCGCTGAATTACAAATAAAAGAAGTGGCAGTCGGTCATCCTTTCAGTAGAATCGCAAAATTCCGTTTTGAACCACCCACCCGCCAATACAATTTAGTTATAAGTGACATTGAGATATCCGTTCTTTATCCATGATATCTCAGGTAGTCCGCCCATAAAATGTGCACCGATATATTTATGCCTTGAAGCTAAAAGAGCTAGGGCCCTCGCAGAGAAAGTGAAAGACTGTCTACATGGCCGGTGTGGCAGTTTTCGTTGAAGGGCAATCACAGGCTTCCGGCGTGCATGCCGATCGCCTACAGCCAACAGTCTAGAAATATCTCCCTGTTCATCAATTGGGCAGAGCGTTTACTATCATAGCCAGGCCATAACTAACATGTAATCTTACATGTTCCGAGGCCCCACTATTTTAAACTCAGAAGTGGTAGCTTGTTGGTACCTGGTCACTGAGGCCAGAATAGAGCTATTGTAGAATACTACTCTCAGGTTAAAAATGCTCCCTAAGTCTAGTAAATATTCATAAAGAATTCAGGAAACTTGCAGGGGTGGCAATATCAAACGGTTGTAAATAACGTAACGAATATTGTTCCAAAGTAGACCACACAATATGTGTGCTGCTTTCTCTTCCTCTGCGCTTAGACTGATGCTCTTGTTTGCCAAGTGTTTTAATAGTCTGTAATGCTCAGTCATGAATTCCACGACAAAACCTGAAGGAGTCAGAACCAGTAAGTCATTTGTTGCACAGAATAGCTGCAGCGCTCTGCTGATATGGTGAAGGTTTTTGTAAAGAACTGTTGCTAATCTATGTTGTGAGTTCAAACGCCCCTGCCACCTTTGAGGTCTTTGCTAAATCTTCCTCCATTATTCATATATTAATTAAGAAAGCAGCAGTATAGTTCATGGCAGATAAACAGGTCTTTTTCTACAGAATTTGCTGAAACCAGTGCGAAATTTATAATTAAATAAGTGTTTTGTTGTGTTAATTGCGTGAGCTCTTTCCATAATGGTTTCTCCATTACTGGAATTATTTTATTGCATTCACATGTCCAAACAAAAAGCACTTTTAATTACACGCACATGTTTGACATTAGACACACACAAACAAACTTTTTACCATAAATATAAAATTTAACAACATTTTAGTCAATTTTACTTTGTTGCAACAAAAAAAAAAGTCATTTTAAAAGTTACTGCTTCATTAAATCGACCTCCTGCTGGGATTTCATTTAAACTTTCATATTTTCCTACTGCTTTTGTTAGTAATTAATTAAATATTTAATGATGTTTTAATAAGTTTTACCCTACAAAGGCATACAAGACATTTTTTATAAAAATATTTTTTGTCCCCTGAAATTTTAAAAATTAAATTCAAAGGCGGATTTTGTAAAACAAAAAGAACTAAAAATTGTTTAAAAAAAAGTCCCATTTTGTTTTATTTGAGACTTTAAAAACATCCAAAAAGTACTTTGTAAATCAATAAAAATTACCAATTTGTCCCCTTTACCCTTTTTTTTATTTTTCCCTAGACCGTTTGAGCTCAGTTTGCTAATTCTAGATTCGTTAATATTGAATAGTCAAAAAGTAGTATTAACCTTTTCAGGACCATAAGCGTACTGAATGCAAACCAGTTAATTTAGTCATATACTCGTATTTAGCTAAATTAGGAGGATTTTAAAGAAAAGTCCCCAAAAAAAATGTTTGTCTTAAAAAAAGTTTTCTCGAAGCTGAGGAAATGGTTATAAAAATATCCGTTAAATCAATATAAAATTTACGTTTTATCAAATTTTTGGCTAAAGCACTGGTGTCCCTACGACTCTTAAAGGGTTAAAATAAAAAAATCCAATTTTGTTAATAAAATAAAGTTTTCCTTTTCTCAAGACCTTTTCAGCTAAATTTAATAATTTTATTTATTTGTTAAATTTATTTGACCTTTTTCTTTTTAATTAAAATGGCTATTTTGTTAAGCTTGAGGTCTTATTTTTCAAAAATTTATTTTTATATCGATATTTCGCTCCAATTTTTGTAGCTTCTTCAGAATATAATATTATTATAATAATTTTAGTTTAGGTGTGTTTGTGTATTAAAAAATAAAAAAGTACTATTACAGTCTATTAAAAGTACCAGTTTTTCGTATTTACGATTTTAAATAAAACAAAAATATTATTAAAATCAACAAAATGTATCAGGTTTCACTCTTACCCCAAACGTGGCAGTTCTAGTCTCGTTAATAATTGAAAACGAAAAAGTACCATTAAAATCTTTAAATTTCTTTTTAATGATTTTTCCATTTGAGCCCAGTCTTATAGTTGTAAGTGCGTGTTAATATGAACAGAGCAAAAAGTACCGCTAATATCAATTAATAGCGTCTTAATGTCTCATAGTTTTAGATTCAATAATATCAATAAAATCAAAAAGTACTATATTGGCCCTTTTTAAATGTTTTATATCGTTCAGGACAGTTTGATTCTATTGCCACAAATCTAGGCTTGGAAATAAAATACAAAAAAATTATAAATAAAGAAATAAGTATAAAAGTAGCAATAGTATTTCTCCCTATTGGTACTTTTTTCCTCCCTTGAAAAAAAATTTTTTTTTTATTGATTTTTATTGGGTGTTAAAATTTAACAATAAAATGTTCTTATTCTGCATCCATTTAACTTAAGTTACATTTATTTAAAAAAGTACCTAAAAGGGTACAATTTTTACTTCTTTTGTTAAGTTGTTAAGTTTATAAAAAAATGTACCAAAATACATTTTAATTTTTTTTTTAAAGAGAAGAGAAAAGAGGAGAAAAATAAAATTTAAAAGATAAAATAGTTTAAAGAAACGTACACTATTCATTCAAAAGTGTATTCACAACATTTGTACTCACTTTGAAAACGCATAGTGTCATCTTAACAACGCATTATTAACAACATAACATTTGTATGTAGAACTGAAAATGAATTGTGTTAAATTGACACTATACTGGTGTCGAATTGACACCATACTGGTGTCGAAATGACACCACAATGGTGTCGAAATGACACCACAGTGGTGTCGAAATGACACCACAATGGTGTCGAAATGACACCATACTGGTGTCGAAATGACACCATACTGGTGTCGAAATAACACCATACTGGTGCCAATTTTCAAAAATCCCTTTTTATTCGCCCTATTCACCAAAATTTAAATCTTCTGTCTTATCTGCTTCAGTTGGGCGATAATGATAAGTCAATCAGTTCGTCAGTCAATCAGTCAGTAATTTTGTACTCTTTTTATCTATTTATGCTAAAAGGCATAAAGCGCTGGTGTCGTCTAAGTAAAAATTTATTTTTGGTCGGTATGAACTCAATAACTTTATTATTGCAATGAAAACAATACCGTTTGCTAGAATCGAAATATTTTTATAAGAAAAGCTTTTATCGCTTCCAAGGTTGTAGTGACTTAATAAGGTGTTTCCTTATGGCCAGAGATATATAGATGAAGTGGAGCTCAAATTCGCCTTATTCTTATGTGTATTAAGCTTTTGTTTTTGTTATTATTGTGTTTTGTTCTAAACTTCCTTATTTCTTGTGTGATACTTTTATATTCCTCAGAGTTTCGTTAACAGAAAATTTGATTCAAAAAGTTTTATAAGTAAAAATCCATGTTTATGTGTCTTTTTTTTGTTTGTTGTGGCGACATGTGTTTGTAATAAAACCAATAATTTATTACACACATTTTTTTTTTTTTAATAAAAAGTTTATAGAATAAAAACAATTTAAGGCCACAAATAATTGCACAGTCAGCATATTAAAAAAAAAGATGATTTTTGGGCCAAATTCAATATTTAACTAGAGCTTTTGTTCAGCTTAAACTGATAATGGTTTTTCCAGCCCGAAGTGATTAATTCTTTTTACCAAGTTTGCTGTAAAGCTTGTTCTATGGGCCAAAAATAAGATATTTTTTTACTGAGCTTGTTGTGCCCACTAAAGCTTCCATCAGTCACTGTAAAACCCAAAAAAAAAATAAAATAAAATTTTTAATGAACAAGTTTTGAACCACCCGTACTTTTTCAGTTCATGCTGTAATAAATCTATTGTTTCTCGTGCTGCGTCGTTTAGATTCCTGTCGTCCCTTTAAAGGCATAAGAGCTGCGCTAAAAATAAATAAAATTTATTTTCTGTTTGTTTGTTTTTTTGTTTGTTTGTTCGATATACAAATTTGTGTATTCCAACGGATTTGTCTGAAATTTGATACAGAGACTATGCTATAATTGATTAGCCACGCCCACTGCACTAACTTCTATCGAAAAAGATTTATTGCCTGTACTTAATTTAAGCCTGAAATTATGTTATAAAATATTTTATTTGCCTGTGATAATTGTGCTAGCAAAAACATGAGCTACTTTATTAAAGTATTTATTTGGATGGATTTTTTAAAATTAAAATTCTCATCTTCAAAAAATTAGGTCTGACCAAAATCCGCACCAGACGGTTGCTCATTGTGAGTGCATTTGTTTTTCAAGGATTGCGTGACAATTTCCTGAGTCTCAAACACGACAATTTTGTGTTTCACGAAATTCAGTTCATAGGAGAAGTAGACTTTTTAGAAAAATTTACGTGGACTTCACTTTGCTCTATTTCCTACTGAACAAATTCCTGGTGCGGATATTTTTTTATTTTTTTTTAGGACCAGCAACTCAGGGGATAACCCCTACTCATGCAATGCATTGAATGAGTAGGGGTCATCCCCTCAGTTGCTGGTCCTAAAAAAAAATAGAGCAAAGTGAAGTGCATTGAATGAGTAGCGGTCATCCCCTGAGTTACTGGTCCCAAAAAAAAAAAATAAGTTCAACACGGAGTTTTGCGACTCTAATTGAAGGCCGTTTAGGCCGCCACGTAAAGCAGGAAAATAGGTTACGGGAACGAGGAAATAGGGAGTAGTGTCTGTGAACTTTCGAAAAGTGATAGGCGAACGGCTCGGCTGAAGAACGAATTCTCTCTGTAATGTGTTGTGCGATTCCACCAGAATGGATGAGCGTATGAAGGTAGTGTTTTCAGGAACAAGTTCCCTAATTTCGCTGGAACACATTCCATTGTAGTAGCGATAGAACAATGAAACACCCCACGTTATTTTATTGCATACTTAATCAGAACAATAAAAAAATGATAATTGTCACAAAAAATACAGGTTTTTCTTTTAAACTGAAAAGTGCACTTTTACTAAGACACCTTATAAATTTAAGCAAAAAAAAAAAAAAAACTTTAATAAAATAAAAAAAGTCCTAAATCATTTAAAAAGAAAATTTTGTTTTGAGAAATTTTCATATAAAATTGATTTAAGAATTTTAGGAAAAATTAAAGAAAATAAATGCATCAGTAAGTGTAAATAGAATTTCAATAAATTTAAAAATTAAATTCAAGAGAATAGAAATTATCATTTCAAAAACCTATAGAAACAAAATTTTTATTTATTTAAGAAATGCTCGATTTCAAAAATTGTTTGTGTTTGTGTTTTGCTTTGTTTTGTTTTGTTTAACAAATCATGCAATAAATTTAAGGAAAATAAATACAAAATTTTTATGAAGGGCTCCGTAGTTCAGCACAATAACATTTCTTGTTAAAAATATTCATACACAACAACCTTGTGTATTTAGTAGAAGGTCAGAGAGCATACAAACAAATGAATGTTTCATATTGATTATTTAAGACCGCCCGCAACCCACTTGATCATAATTTTTTAATTCACATGAATTAAAAAAAAAATTAAAATTTATCAATTTTTATCACCAGCAAGAAAATTTTAAATCTAAATTCAAGCACAAATTGAATAAATTAAAAGTTTAAAGTTGGTTTCGTTGCTTGCTTGAATTGTAAGATAAAAAAAAATTTAATAAATTTTAAATTTATAAACAAATTGGTAGATGAAATTGTGTAATTTAAGACTAAATTGTTGTATTTATGTTTTGGGCAATGTTATAATATAGGGTTTCCCAGTAAGAGCTTGTTTTTTAAATTTAGTGGAATTTGTTTTTGCAAGTGGCAACTTTGAAGCTTGTCAGCTGTCACATATATTTGTACTGCTTTACTCAACAACAACGCATTATAATTGTGTTGCCATTTTTTGTAAAAGTTCATTTTCAACGAGTTTGGGGCTCAGTAATTTTCAGGCAATCCTTGAGAAGCACATGAACCCACAACGAGCAACTGTCTGGTGTAGATTTTGTTTGCAGATGAGGCCGAAATTGCAGTGACCGTGAGTGACAACGGATTATCTGAAGGATGGTAAAGCAATCGATTTGTAAGCACTCTTACTTTAACACCCTCTACTACTTGAAATTACATCTTTAATGTAGCATTTCTAACATTTAATATGATTTCAAAAATATCAATTTCATGTTATTCCTTCGCAAAAAGTAATCCGGTTCATTAAAGCATCTTTTTCTGATTTTAGCTGTACTTGAAGTTGATTTATTCACATTTGTATTTACATTAATGTAAATACACACACATATATACACACGAATAAGTAAATAAATAAAGTCTGCCTCTCCCTTTCTTGGAACTTGCAAACAATTTACAACTTTAAATATAAATTTAGGAATATTGAGTTAAAGGAATCTGGATTAAGACTATAAATAATATAAACCAATTTACAATCATACACTTGAGTTATTTTAAAATACAAAAGCATTCAGTGCGTTTCTGTTTGAGTTATACACAGTTGCAGTTATCGAAAATGTACAAAGAAGGGCCTTGATAGTAAAGGCCTTTTTTAATTTATATTCCACGACCAACAGTAATAATTACATTTACAGAAAAATAGATTTTGTATTTAAAAACTAGTGCTTAAGAAGGTTTAATAAATATTGATGTAATTGATTGAAGTTCCAACTAGTTCAGTTGATCTTAAACTGACTCTCAAATATGCTAAATGTGTTAGCCTTGAATCGGAGCACTTCAAACTGAGTAGGTTTTGTATTCAATCCCTAAGATTTTTACGCAAAGCAAATCCTTAAGCACGCTCTCAAAACTAATAAAAGCTGCTACAAATTGTGATGTATTTCTCTGGGAGTCAATAAGAAGTCTTGATTTACATAACCGGGCAGTCACAAAGTATTTGTTTTGAGGTTTCGTCAAGTAAACCATAAAAGCTACTTTGGCTGTGCCACTCCAGTGCTTTGGAAAGCATAATAAAGCTTTTCCCTTGTCTTAGTCTAGTCAGCAATTCCCAATGTTTTAATTATTCTAATTTGATCTGAGGAATCAAATTTGTATCTGCTCGTAATGTATTCTGAAGAAATACAAAATAGAATTCTAGTCTTATAAATAGGCATCTCTTTTGGCTTGCCAGTATTAACCTTTTCTTTTTTTTTGAAGATGTGTGATCTTCATAGATACCAAATAATTATCCCGGATCACTGCGTATGCACGATTCACCGCTAGCGAGTCTACATACTAAAAACCACCGCCAGTATGGTCCTTGTGATCAAGAATTCAACACAGATAATTTATTCTTAGCTCAAGTGAGCGTAAGCCTCAAGTACACTGAGAAAACAACTTCGGTTGTGATAACTAAATTTGTTTCGAATCAAAAATTCTGTTGTGACTTACGAATTTTTTATTTGAGACAATAGAAAATAGGAGAACTAACTTTTGGTCTATATTATGGAGTTTTGGTTATCACAATTAAAAAAAATTTATTATCACAACTGAATTTCTGATTGGAAAAAAATTTAGTGTGCTCTCTTAAACAGCGTATATTTCGGCTTGATAGATCGTAAGCAATCATCCTATTTGAATGTGCATTTGAGTGTTCGGGCCATAAATACCTACTCCAGTATCGCCATTTTCCCGTATGGCACTGTCAATGACACAAATATCGTCAATCTCTACTAGCTAACAAGTTGCCTCCCTGGAATTTTCATCACCAAAGTAGGTCTCCTATAGGAGTCGTCCAGTATTTTCAGATCCATATCGTCAGACTTCAATTCAGTGTCTTCTTGTAAAAACGTGACACATGCAGTAAGCAAGGTACTAGGACAGTTCGTTATACCACCCGTAATTGATATACAAACTACACTAAGCCAAAAATCGCTTTGCAGTAGCTTCAACGTATGTTTCACACCATCCCGTTGTTAATTTAGTTGACAATGAGTGTTTATAATTTTTACCAAAGTGTACAAATCGACAACGGCTGGTTGTCAACTTAGCAAAAAAAAGCAAATATTTTACTTTTTTGATAACGCACGTTGTCAAATTGGTAACGAACGTTGTCAAATTGACAATGCATGTTGTCATTTTTTTTAATAAACTTTGTCAAATTGTTAAATCACACCATGCGTTGTTAAAAGTGAGCACAAACGTGGTCGATACACTATTTACACCGCTTGTTGTCATTTTGACAACGGATGGAGTCATTTTGTGTTCAATAACTAAGACTCTTCCAACACTCTTTCAATTTAACAACAACTAATTGTGATGTAATCACTTCAGGTTCAAACCAATTCAATTGATTTTTAATGATTTGGAACTGGCTAAAAGTGATAAGGTTGAATCCAACTCCTTCAGTTGGCCGACTCTAAGTGAAATAAAAATTTAATTTAAAAATTGTCTTAATCAAGTCCTATTTCTAGATCACTTGATATCCTTAAAATCATTTTATTCTTAAAAAAGAAAATTAAACCATAGACACTCATGAGAAGTAACTTTTTTTCTAGCTCCTTTTACTGAGAGGCCTAACCTGAGGGCTCTTTTTTAAAGAGCCTCTCAAATTTTTATAATTGGTTTCACATTACACTGTACTTGTGTTTGTTGTAAATATTTGTGCACAATCGTGCGTACAATTGCGAGCGCTGATATGATAAAATTCGCTTAAAAAAGGGATGTATTCATAAAAAAAAAAAAACAATTTGCGTGACTGAACGTGTTTTAAAATTCTAAAAAAAAGTGATTGAATATTATAATTTAATTTTTTTAAATTCAGATTTAAATAAAATGCCTTAATCACTATCACGGTTTCATTTTGTGCTTAGGACTCATGTCAAATCTACACTCTAGAACATTGAACGTTTTGGAAGAAAACTGACACCAAATTGCCATATTCGATGTCGCACAGCTTGCTTCGTAATATAAAATTATTTTAGTGAATAAATAAATAACTATTTTTTAATTATAATATTATTAAATTAATTTCCAATATTTCGACACGCCTTCGTGTGTTTTTCTCAAGGAAAATAATTTTATAAAATTAACTTTTTCCATTTTAAATATGCAAAACAGAATGTTTAATAAAAAAATTAGCCAAATCTGTGTAGCCGTTTTCCGTATTATGAGAAAAATGTTAAGAGTGGGCGTGGTCTACTTTTATTTTCAGAAAAATTTAAGTTGGGTTTTAATGAAAATATAAAATTTTTTATATTCGATTTTCTTACTCTAAGAAATCGCACTAATATAGTAGAGGACCGAGCAAGACCGGGTAAAAACAGGTAGAAGATAAATAAGCCAGATGCTGCCGGATAGACTTGTGATGCTAAACCTTCCAGGGCGTAATCCAAAAACATACACGGAAATTCAATTAAATTGGTGAAGCCATTTAGGAGGAGTACAATGTCAAACACACTTACAGTCGAATTTTATATATTAAGATTTTACAGTGTTTAAAATTGTTTTTTAAAATATAAAATAATTTTTTGTTTTTTGAATAAAAAAATTTTCAAAGTGGAATTTTTCTATTCAAATTGATATGCCTAATGCCACGTAAAGTATCCACAAATTTTTCAAGCTGTCTTGTTTTCTTCAGAATAACTCAAATATAAATTTATGATCCTATTGCGATTACAATTTGGTGTTAGTGGAGTTGACAACAAAAACCTAAAATTTGTTTGAATTTCAACTGAATAGAATTTAGCAATAAATGATTAGATTATTTTAAAGAAAAATTTTTCATGCACCCATCACTGGCGTATGTGCTTATGCTATCTCCACTCACACACACACATATAGACACACTTTATATCCTTTTAAATTTTGTGTCTGTTTTACATTTTGATTACAAGTTTTTTATTTTTGTTTTTATTTCATTTTAGTTTAGCTGACAATTCGATTTTATTTTCTTGAATAATTTTTAACTGAGTTTAACAAATCATTGTTTTAAAAATAAAATCATTTTTGAGTTTGATTGGGCATTCTTTTTATAAAACTAAAATGTATTAAATTTATTATTTATTAAATTACTAAAGTATAAAGATGGAATTTACTTACTTTCTGACTCTATTATGCTGTTGTTGTGATACATTCCTGAGAATTAATTTGATACTTGTTTATCAGGCTTTATAAGAATTTGTAAAAATTAAATATCATTTTCTTTGTAAATTTAAATGTTAACAAACTGTTGTTGAAAGGGCAATACACCCATGAATAGCAAATAAAAGAAAAAGAAAAATAAGGAAAAGAGAAAGTAAGAGAGAGAGAGAGAGGGAAAGGTATGTGTGTAGGGACCAACATCAAAGATAAATGAGAACAAAAATATATATTTAAAATTAAATTAATTGGCAGCTTGGCAATTAATTTTATTTTTTCTACAAATACCCAACAACCGTAAGACTTAATAAAGTATGACATTTAAAAAAAAAAAATAAATATTCTGAGTGAAATAACAAATTTCCTAGAAATATTTTAATGATTATTGGAATACAAAAAGTTTTTTTATAAATGCAAAGCAAATCCTCATTTAAATAAAATTTATTAAAAGTCTGTTTTGATTCTGGATGAAATTTTTTGATATTTTCATAAATTAAAGAAAATTTTCACTCGCTTCTAGTTCAAACAGCTGATGAAATTTCTAATTAACATTAAAATTAAAGGATAACAAAAGAATCTCTTTGTACGAATAGAAATTTTAAATCAAGTCACTGGTTGTTAATGTGTTAAAACTAACAGAAAATTCACAAAAACCAAAATGACTTTAAAGAAATATTTTTTATTTCGAAAATCAAATTTTGTCTTTAAGTATGAACTGTTATATAAAATGTTTTTTTCTTTATTCGTTTGTTCGCTTTATGATTTTTTTATTATGCAAAGGATTTCTCTGAAATATTTTCCCAAAAAAATTACTGTTCTCCAGAAAACATTTTTCTTATTATAAATTTCTGGGGAAAGAAGTAAAAAGTAAAAAAAAAATTCAAAATTTTGATATTAAATTAAATTTGATATTAATTTAAATTTCCGCTGTATTTTTGATTTTCCTGGCCCATATGTGATCCAATTGTTCTTTTTTTTTTGTGCAGATAGTTTTCTTTTTTTTTTTAAAATGCGTACCATTAGTTTTTGTCGGCTTTATAGTTTAGAGAAAAAATAAAAATAAAGGTAGTCACGGTTTTCAACTCATAGCTTTACCATTTATGAACCGATCCGAGTGAATTTCAATAGCAACTGAAAGACAGCAATAGCTGAGAGGTTGGTATGCTCTACTTTTCTGAACGTTACCTAGGGACTTCAGAAAATTGATTTCAACGACTGCATAGACAGACAGACATCACTAGATTGCCGTTTATTTTAGAATATATTTACTTTGTAGGATGCCCCAAGGACATTGAAGGGTGTGAAGGGTATAAAAAATATGCTGAAGAATGCTCTTATCCAAAAAAAGTTGACGGAGACTTTAAAGTAAAATGTATGAAAAAATTATGTGAAAAATTTCGATAATGTTGATTTTTTTGGACAAGGGGGTAAGCGTTTAATATAAACATTTTCTAGCTGTGCTTAAATTTAAAATTTTTTATTAACGTTACGAATTACAATTAGTTATTTCCATTATAAAAAAAATTTTGAAACTTTTTTTGTGCAGCTAGAAAAAATTTAAATCTGATTTTTTTTTATTTTTTATTGCACTTAAATTTGATGTAAAATTATTTTAGAAACTCTGCAAGATTTTGTTGATTTGTATTCATAAAAATTATGTTTTTTTATTCCTTTTTTTTTTTTTAATCTTAGCCTGATAACTATTTTTAAGTAACAAGAAACTAGTTATTTAAACAAAACACACATACACTCAACAAGCTTAAAAGTTGTGCATTCCATTCATATTTAAATTTCTAAAATGGAACAAGTTTTAAATGAAAAAGAAATTGGAAACCAAAAAGTAAAAGTGCAAGAATGAAAAAACTTTGTAGCTGCAGAAAATTTTTTTTTTTTTTAGTTTTTTTGGGAAGAAAATTAATAATCTTTCGTGTCATCACCAAAAAAAATTTTTATTTCCTTTTTACTTATTTTAAATAAACTCAGATTATTTGTAGAAATAGAATGAATAATTTTTGAAAATATATTTTATCTTGAAATTGCAATTTTATTATTGAAAAGCTTATTTTACATTTTATGAAATTCATACTTACCAACTAAAAAGAAAACAAAATGAGTTAAATTTTATAATCCTTATGAAACACCCAGTTCTTTTTAATTTCAAAGTAAAAACACCATAAAACTTTATTTTTTATTAGAAAATTTAAATGAAATTAATTCGTTTTATAAACAGAATTCGACTAGAATTTTATTATATATTAAGCAAGTTAAGTTTGGTAGCCAAATATTTGTATATTTAAATTGTTAAATGTTTGATAAAAAAAAATTATTTAAAATAAAATGTTAAAATACTGATAACTTTTTTCATTTATTTTTTTCAAAGCACACAAAATTTCAACTCTTTTTATTTAAGACACTGTGAGACACTTGCTTCCATACGTGGCTATTTATATCTTTAAAATTCTCAAAGCAACTCACACAGAATTTAATTGCATCTTTGCCAAGAAGAAAATTTAAGAATTGCTAAATATTAAAAACTTGTTAACACACATCTAGGCAGTTTGGTGTAAATATTCTTTCAAATGCTGCTGTTGTTGTTGTTGTTGCCTCAGTTAAATATTCAAACACGCAGGCAACGTGTTGGAAATGCCTTTAGGAATAAAAACACTAACAGTTAGCGCAGTTTTTCTGCCCTCTGAACCAGCAAATAAATGTGAGGTTGCATACATGTTTTTAGTCATTTTCAAACATTTCTCTGTTTGCAATTGCAAAAAGTCTGTGTCACAATATTTTATTTGAAATTTATAGTTTTTGCTAGAAATATGGTTTTTGTGCTTCGTTTTTTTTTTAGATGTTAACTTTCTGCAATGATAAATATTTGGGGCAGGTCTCTCATTGATTTCGTCTGCTCGTATACTTTATAATTTTTATTAAATTAAATATTAATTATACGTCTCAGAGCCTTCATCTGTAAGCAAATAAATCTGGGTTTACTTGTTCGTTATACCCAGTAAGTAAAATAGTGCGACATCAGAAACTGTAGCCGAATATACAGAAAATTTTATTTTATAAAAAAAAAGTCTCTTGATACCATTTTGGCAGGCTTTTCTGAAAGAAGTCCTACAGAGATCTTGGTACAAAAAAAAACACAAAAATATGCTGATGTTCTTTTAAAGCACTAATTCAGCGGTGGCTGTAGATTTTGGGGGCTCACTTGGTCTTCTTATTTTATTAAAAAAAAGTCTCTTGAAAGAGGTCTAACAGAGAAAAAAACAATTCATAAAAAATGCTGATGTACTTTAGAAGCACTAATTTAGCGGTGGCTGTAGCTTTTGGGGGCGAATTAAAACTTAAAAAAAGAAGGGAGCTCACTTGGGTCTTCTGATGCGGTTACTTTCTATTGCCAGTGTAAGAGCAACAATGAAAGAGGTTAGCGATAGAAAGATAGCCAAAAAGTTTAAGAGAAATAGAGAATTAGTAATAGAAGCAGAATACAAGTCCGTCACCTGAACCAACTGCTACATCTAACGAAATCGGATTAGCATGCAGGTAGCTGTGGCAGTAAGACTTTAAGAGATTTTCCTTTTTAAAACAGTTTTCTCTAAAAATTCGCAACTTCAAAAGAATGGAGCCGTTTTTTTATATTTTTTTAAGAAAGTAGTATAAGTCCACTTTAAAAAAAATTAATTAGCGGCGGTTTTTTAAGCTACCGCCTTTCATTATTTAAAAAAAAAAAAAGTAGATTTCTATCACTTACAAAAATAGCCGCCTAATTTTTCTATTTTAAAGGAAGACACACGCCAAAAACAATAAGTTCTATGAAAAGCTTGTGTTAAGCTAAAATATTTTTTCTTTTTCTGAAATCAAAATTATAATTTTTTCAAAACGTGACAGAAATAAGTTTGATGAAAAAAAAAAAAAAAAATAAATCAAATCAAATTATTAATAAAATAAAAGAAAATCAAATTTATTTTCATAGAATAAATAATAAATAAATTGAGAAACAATACGTGTTTAACTAGATTTATGTAAAACAAAATATATTTTTTTTTTGAAGATTTTCAGCAGAGCATGCTTACACATACATACGTATTGGCTTCCGTAATATTTTTTAATGATTTTTATACACTTTATGAATGCTAGACAATTTTCTTTCCATGCGTTCATAAAGTTATTGAAAAGGGGCCAATCAAAAGTAATGGCACGTCCTCAAGCAAAACACACGTATCCTGCTTCTAATTTCCTTATACAGTTTAATTTAATTCTTCTTACTCTTGTATTTATTATGGTGAGCAAGCTGTGCCTGTAGCAAAAGAAATCTGTTAGAAGCTTCAAGTATAATTTTTATGAAATTTTATATTTCTGTGGAATTTTTTTTTTTCAAAATCATTAATAAAAATTATTTATTTTCTTTTTGTTGTTTTATAATTTCTTTAAATTCTGCGACTTTTCTTTATCTATTAGCAGAGAAGTAGGTAGTCAAAGTAGCTGATTAAACTGACGGCTTTAATCTATCAAATAGAATCACAAAATTGCTCTAAGTAAACAGCAGCCCAGCCCTTTGCCATTTGTAGTTGCGTGGTGGTTAGCCAGCTGTGGTTTATATGTTTAGTGGTTCTCTAAAATATTTTGCGTTATAAATCTGAACACGCATATCCATCTTTTTTTAGTTTGTCTAAATCATAATAAAATATTTTTTTTCCTTATCAGTTTTGCAAAAGTTACAATCATCATGCAACAATTTAAAATCTGCAATCACAACAGAAAAATTCAAAACAAAATATAAAATTAATTGTTTTGCTCTCTAAAAAAATATTATCTATAAAATTAATTTGAAACTCTTGTTTTTCTTTTATTTATTTATTTTTTTCTTATGTTTTTGCTGTGCATAACAATTTGAATAAAATTTTTTTATTTATTTCTATTGAAAATATGTTATCGATTTGTTATCATTAAGCAGCATTCCAGCAGTGAAGTGAGTGTTTTTTATTTTGAATTTTTATTGTCGTATTTGGTACGTTACACAAAAAATATTTTCACACACGAATACCAGCAATGCCAAGTCAGCTATTGATTTTTCTTCGCTTAATTCCTGCAATAAAATTTTTTTTAAGGTTTTAATCAGTTAAAAAAAACAGAGAAAATTATTATTTATGGTTTTGAGATAAAAATGAAATTAAAAAAAAAGTATTGACTGTTTTATCTCTATACTGAGCTAAAACTAAAAATCGCTTTGCAGTGTCAACATCGTATGTGGTCATTTTGACAACGGATGGTGTACCTTGTTTTCTATAGTAGTTAAGTTTAACTTGGTTTAGTATATTCCCACTGTAGCTTAAAATTTTATGTAAAAATTTCGGGTCAGCTTATGCTTTTTTCAAAATTTTTTTTATGAAAAAAACTAGTTTTAAAACTTAAACACACACATAAAATTCTTCTTCTTTTTTATCTGCAATTTATTACAAATTCGTCTTTGTTCACACACAGTAAGCAGGTGCTCATAAAATTTGATTGTAAAGCAAACACTCAACCGCCTAATTAAATTAATGAAATTGAGCATACAAGCTTACAGGCTTTATGTTTAATATTCGTTTCGGTCTGCTAATGATTACCAAATAATCATTAGTTTGTATGAGACAAACATACACCTGCTTGAGTATTATTTGCCTTTGTGTCTTTAGGCATTTGCAGTTGGAAATGGAATACTAATTAGTAAGCAAAAGAACAAAATTGAAAATATTAGTTAGACGATTTTCTTATTTTGGGCCAGAAGTGTCATTTGAAAATTACTCCACTAACTAACAAATTAGGTTATGTTACGAGTATTTTTCTATAACCCATACATTTGACTCTCATAATTACAAAATATTTAATCTCTTTTAATTATCCTTAACCTTTACAGATAGATATCTGTCGATAATGTTTAATATTTCGATATACATATAATATATGGAAAACTTTTTTACATCAATAAATTGTAATATATCAACATCTCTAGATAACTTTTAAAATATCACTATAAATCAATATATTTTATTATATTGATACCAATTGACCCGGCAAGCATTGTCTTGCCTTAAAATTTTTGTATATTCCATCTTCTTTCTCTAAGAAATCGTACTCATAGAGAAAAGGACCGTGCAAGACCGGGTAAAATCAGGTAGTAGAAAAAAAGCCAGACTGTAGCACCACCTGCCGGGCGGATTTGTAACGCTAAGCCTTCCAAGGCGTAACTCAAAGGCATACAGAAAAATTCAATTAAATAACTTCAACCGTTTAGGAGGAGTAAAATGTCAAACACACTTACAGTCGAATTTTATATGTTAAGATAAAACGTTAGCTTTAACTAATATAAATCTCTAACTGTTATCAGTGAATATATCGATAAACATTGTTAATTTTTAATAATATCAATTGATATTCATCGATAAATTTTTTTATAAATATGATTCTCGTTAGCTTTTAATATACCGATAGTTTTATCTATTTATAACTTTTAATACTTTTATTGATAGTTATAGAAGATAATTTGTTTCTATCGATAACTTTTTCTTTAGATAACTTTTTCTATCGATAATTTTTTCTATACATAATTTGTTTCTATCGATAACTTTTTCTTTAGATAACTTTTTCTATCGATAATTTTTTCTATACATAACTTTTTTTATCGATAACTTTTTCTATACATAACTTTTTTTTTATTATTTTTTTTTTTTTTTTTTATAAATTTATTATTATAAATTTAATTAAACTGGAAATTTAATTAGTAATATAAGTAATTAACAATATAATATATAACAATTTAAATCTAGTGATCATGAATCTAATCTCCGCGATAACTTTTTCTAAAGATAACTTTTTCTACAGAAAATTTAACTCTATCGATAACTTTTTTCTATCGATAGCTTTTAATATAAGATTTTTTCTATCGATAATTTAATTATTAGTTAGTTTTATTTGACCTTTTTCTTTTCAATTAAAATGGCTATTTTGTTAAGCTTGAGGTCTTATTTTTCAAAAATTTATTTTTATATCAATATTTCGCTCCAATTTTTTTAGCTTCTTCAGGATATAATTATAAATTAATGAAATTATTAAAAATACATATTTCAAAAATTTTCTTGATCATGAATCTAATCTCCGCGATAACATTTTTCTATCGATAATTTTTAGTATATCGATGTAACCAATATCTAAAACTTTTATTTGATAAATATATCGATAATTTTTTTTTATAAAAATATATATGTACAGGGTCCGTCAAATTACTTTTTGTTTTTGAAAATGCTATAAAAACATCTAGTGTAGCTTCGGCTGTGTTGCACCTTGTTGAAACCAAATGTTGCCAATATCCTCCTCTTCAATTTTTGTGGACAAAAATTCGTTCAACATGGCCGATAACGATCGCCATTGACTAACGGCCACTCCTTGCTCATTTTCGAAGAAAAATGGCCCAATTATGCCTCTGGACCTAAATCCGCACCAAACAGTGACTCGTTTTGGGTGCGTCGGCTTTTCAATGTATGCGTGCTGGTTTTCTGTGCCCCAAATGCGACAATTTTGCTTGTTTACATACCCTCCAAGATCAAAATGAGCTTCAACTGAAAAGATGATTTTTTTGCAAAATCGGCATCTTCTGTAAGTCGATCGCAGGCCCACTTAGCGAATCGAAAACACAACCATATTCTTTCAGCGGAAGGATAAATCTAATTATCTGTCAAATCAGACATGAGCTAAGTGTTACCATTCACGAAAGGCGGACCCTTTATAATATATATATATATCGATAGTTTTAAATATATTGGTATAACGATAACTTTAAAAATATCAATATAAATGTATTTATGTTTTAATAAATATAGTTAAAATTTTCTTTTGTAATTTGGATCTTGGTTTTTTTAAAAGTATCTTTTACTGTGTTTTAGATGGACTTAATGGTGAATAATTTGTTTTAAGCAACACAAATCAACGAGGCTTTTTTGCTTGTCTGCAGAAAAGAACCAAGGTCAGGCCCAATAATCAAACCTGTGAACAGCAGATTGATAGGTTAGCACTCTACCCACCAATCTATAGGGGTATTCAAGTTATGAGATCATATCATATATAACTGATAAAAAAATATTTTTAAAGCTTCATTTTGTATAACTCTGACTGGCCCTAAACTTTTGGTAGGTGTGTATGCCATGAATTGAATCCTAGCAATTAAAAGAATTCTTTTAAAAGTTTTTGTCCGGTACATGATTTTAATAAATAAGAAAAAATTTGTTTTTGTTTTGGTGTTGTCCTGTTTACTTAATAATAAAATTTTTCCTTGAGTATTTATTTAATTTTATTTAATTATTTTGTAAATCAAAAATGTTTTATGTGAATGTGACAACTTAATTCTAAGTTCTTCATGCCTTATTCTCTTAATTTTTTTTCAGCATTAAATATTCACACACACACACACACACGCCAACAACAATTTTTTTTATGTTTTGGATTTTATTTTATGTTGTAGATAAAAGTGCTTTAATGTCGAGCATATTTTGTGGAAAATGAGCAGGCAAAGAGTCTTATTTCGTATGCTCTTAATGTAACAATTGCAAAACAGATTGCTAGTCTTGGTGTTTACCAAAAAGGGTGTTGCAAATTGTGTTAAATCAGATAAAGCTTTTTATCTTTTATATTAAAAATTTTTGTTTATATTTTTAAAACTCACATCATTTTCATCAGATTTTTTTTTCATCAGACAATTAATTTAATTGGAAAAACTCCATATTTTTTGTTGCTCCCTTTAACATGTAAATAAATCCACACATCACTTTTAACGAGCACCAACAGGGTATCCATAATAATTTTACTTCTACTTTTTTTATTGTAAAAATTAACCTGAAAATTTGGTGATTTGCTTTGGCTTCTGCCCATTAATAATATTTACTTATGCTCACTTAATTAGGTTTGTTAGATAACAACTAAAATATAAAACTGTCAGGTGACTAAATATAAATAAATTTGAATAAAAATTAAGTTTAGAATAAAAGAAATTTTTTTGTGAACACCCTAATATATATCTCATATGGCTTAGGCTTTTTCACTGCATGTACTTTGGAATTTATTTATCTTAAAAGTGTAACATGCAATAAAATTAAGTTGACGTAGCAAGAAATTTCAGCATTTAGTTAAAGTAAATTTTATTCATTTTTTTTTTGCATACGCAGATAATCACAGCATAAAACTTGAATATTCTTTAAGAGATTTCATTTTATAAGACAATTTTTTCTTAATGCAGAAATATATTCTTGCACGTTTATTTAAAAACGTGATGTTTTTAAAATATTGAATCGCCTTTAAATTTCTTTCAACATCAGAAAATAACTTTAGGCCAAAT
Source organism: Thelaira solivaga (assembly GCA_947397855.1). Lineage (NCBI taxonomy): Eukaryota > Metazoa > Arthropoda > Insecta > Diptera > Tachinidae > Thelaira > Thelaira solivaga. The sequence goes on along the minus strand of OX377614.1, from coordinate 17,248,049 downwards.
GACCACATTCCTTATCGAGCAATTTCAGATAAAAAGAAAATAAAATTAAAGTTTAAACAAAGCACAGCAGCCAAACAAAAAGGAAAAACACTCAAGTTAAAAAGAATTTCAGAAAAAAAAAAATACCAGCCTTAAATAAATGATTAAAGTGCGAGTCACCAATTTTAATCTTAAAAAATTTTTAATTCGAGCTGTTGAATGAAAAATTTTCAATGTTAATAATTATTTTTTGCTATTAAGACCACAAATTTTCTAACAAAAAAAAATTATTAAACGCAACCGCAGACATATTTGTTTATTTATGTTCATACCAAGAAAACCAAATATTTTTTATTCTTTATAAGCACTCACGAACCCATAAAAATAAAACCGAAAATTGTTTGTATCAATAATAAACGCATAGCCCAAATAAAACCAGACAGACGTTAGACAAAAAAAGGGAAAAACACTACTAAAACAAAATTCATAAAATTCTGTAAACGGCAGTCAGACTTGTCTGCCCTCCATCCATGTCCACAAGAGAATAGCAAAAACTTGGACATTAAATGTAATAAAAAAAAAGAAGAAAATAAAAAACACGCACAATAATTATCAATATAATAAATATATGTTAGCAAGCGCTTATATATCGCCAACTGAACAGAAAAAGATCAATCGAGTAAGAAATATGCAAATTGTTAGCAACAGTTTTAATTAAAGAAATCTATTTACTGTAACTGTTTGTAAAATAGTGCTATAAAGTCATTTTGATGAATTTTATTGCAATAAGCGAAAGCATATGTAGAACTCCCATATATCCTTTATTTTAAAAATTGAAATTTTAAAAATTTTCAACTGGAATATTAAATAACTGGCGCCAGAAAAACAAATTTTATTTCAATTGCTAAAAGGATATTGGTACCTTCCATATATCCTTTATATTAAAAATTTAAATTGTGAAAATTTTGAAATATGAATTTTAATAAAATTCAGTGAAGATAAATTTGCCGAGTGAAATAGGTTTTAACGTAACCCCTTACGTTTTTTAGTAGATTTTAGAAGATTACGGAAAGGCACACATATAATTTTAAAAGGGAGGTCGTCTTTGGACTATTTTCAAAACATTTTTGAAATTTTCTGCTGTTGTTCTGAGGATTTTAGTGACTTCCGGACGAACCATAGAAGATGACGTAATGAGAGACATATCATTTTAAAGGAGACGCTGTCTAGATTTCTAATCTATTGCTTAAATAGTCAGAAATTACTTTGGAATATTTTTAAAATTTTTTTTTGGAAATTTCCTCATTTTTTTTAATGGGGCAAAAATATGTTTAATAAAGGTGCGAGTGATTTGCAAGCTTTTTAAAACGGCTGAGAAAGTTTCAAATGCCTTTTTCCAAGCCAAGAAAGATAGCTGCTTTTAATTTGTTAAGAAACGTTTAAGACGTAATCCGAATCTGCAGATGCTGCTCTAAATTTAAGGAGTATTAATATTAAGCCCTTTTAAATTTCAGGGCACCTTATAAAAAGAAATTTAACTTAAGGTTTATAAATAAGAAAAGCTATTTACAGAAATTTTGTTTAATTTAGCTTTTAAAAATTAGTAAACAAAACTAAATCTTTCAAAAGATTTTAGCCATTTCAATTTTTGTTTTTTCCAACATTTCTATTCAAAGGAATTTTTATTATTTGCTCTTGATTACACAATCACACACTTGTTTTTTGAATTTTTAGGGATTCACCGAATATAAAACACTGAAAGCAGCTTTCACCAACTTGACCAAATCGATTTGATAGTGGCGCAATTTTTTCACAGGACGAGAGATTTCATTATCAATCTGAAAGTAAAAGTAGGCAAATAAAAAATCCATTATTTTTTTTTAAAGTGAAATGAAATGCTTACGAAACCATTCAAAACCATATCACGAAATGAGGGATCACGAACCACATCAAAGAACTCTGCAAATTGTTCATTTTGAGCTCTCTGAGTGGTAATAGTTTGGATTAAATCGTTTAAGGGTATTAAGCCCACCAATTCATTGGCAAATGTATCCAAAGAACGTGTTTCGGGCGCACTGTCACTAAATGATAAAGAGGATCTGGCTGAAGTGGCTTCATTAATTAGCGGTATAACCAAACAGTTGAATATTTTGCCCACGCCATTAATGTCTGTGATATCAATGCCAGCATTAACGAATTCATCTAAAATCGTTTTAAAAATAGTGGTCTCATCGATTTGAGCCACTGTTGCTTGAAACTGTGAGGTCTGCATAAAGCGAACAGCTCTACGAAATTTTGAATCTCTGGCCATGTGATTCTGTATCAAAGCGATGACAGAGGCTCGGGGTGCCAAATCTCGTATCAATTGCAGCTCCTGACATAAAGTTAAAGGCTTCTGCACTGTTCCCGGACCCTTACATTTATTGTGATGTTTATGAGCAACACAAAAACAAACACCCATGAAACTCAATAGGAAAATATTTCTCAAAAACATTTTTTTTTTAATTTTTAGTTCCTGTTTAAATAATTAAATGTTGCTTTTTAACGCACTAACTAGCTGAGCGAATTGCACTCCGTTTATATACTCTTTCTAACGCTAGTTTGGTTATCTGGTTCAGGGCAAAGGGCGACATTACTTGGATCTGTAAAACATTCACTGAAATTTCTTATCAATTTGTGTTGTTTACACAAAAACAAGTACCTACATTAGATGAACATTTTAAATATAAGTAAAGAAGTAACGCAGCAATTAAATTATTTGCAATTTGTTAGATTGTTATTGTTCTGCATTTAATGTTACTTGTAAAATTTGCTTGTAAATAAATAAAAGCTGAGTGCAGCAAGTTTTTTTTCTGTCGTTGTCGTTTACATATTTCCAAGAATTTTAATTCCAACAGTTGAAATTTATTAAAGAAAGTTTTTTTTTTTTTTTTGCAATTTAACTTCAGGTAACCGTAAACTGAAAAGCTACTAAAAGTTTTGCTGAAATATTATTGGCAATTAAAAACTTGGAATCTTAAAAATTAATTCATAGAAAACTTTAAAAGAATTATAAAAATGTTTGTGAAGATAAATACATTTAAAAATATCGCATGCGATAAAAAAAAATTCCATAAATATTCTTCATATAAGTACTGAATTTAAAGGGGCTTATTGAGAGCTGAAGCTATTCTTGCCACACCCTTTTTTCTCAAGGAATGGGACCTAAAGGAAAGCAGCCCCAATGAATGAGGCTAACATCTTGGGATTTTTGAATTTTTTTAGAAAACGTTGAAAAATTCACTTAAATAGTACAAAAATAGCGTATATGTGGTCTTTGAGAAATGAAGCTACTGTGGCCAAACCCTTCTATCTTATGGGACATATATCATTTTAAAGGGGAGGCTGTCTAGATTTGTAATCTATTGAGCAAATACTCGGAAGTTTTGTTAGACTATTTTAAAATTTTTTTTGAAAATTTCCTTTCCATTAACAGCAACAGATAACTTTTTCTCAGAGGTGCAAAGACTAGAAATAAGCTAAATACTGAGCGCAGCAACTCTTAGTGAAAAGAAGCTCTTAACCATCAACGAAAGTCATAGGAAGTTTTAACTTTTGTCATTAAGTTGTCCTATAGATGCCTCAGCCATATGGCTAGTAAGAGAGCACTTTTTCATTTCAAGCTGTGTATCAGTTTGCTGAAACCACTTGGAGTTCAGTTGAAAGTTCGTTATCAATTTCGGCCTGTTCTTAAAAAAAATAAGGCTTGACCAAAACCTGCACTACATACTGTCTCGTTGTGCATGCATTTGATTTTCAGAGCAACAAATTGGTTAATTTTTTCTGTTTACGAATTCATCCTGAGAGAAGTTAATTTTTTTTTCGAAAAACTGCTATTGATTTCACTGTACTACCTTATCAATCACCACGAGTAGTTTTTTCGTAAAGCGCTTTATTTGTAATAAGCAAAAACATTAACTTCTCACAACAATTTCGGTTGTGATAACTAAATTTGTTTCCAATCAAAAATTCATTTGTCATAATCAAATTTTTCAGTTGTTGCAACCAGATTTCAATAATATTTACATTGCAAAAATTAGTTTTGTTAAAAATATTTCAAGATGTAAGACCGATTTGTTAATGTCAGGATTAAAATATTCGATTATCACAACTGAATTTTTGATTGGAAACAACCGAAGTTGTTGTCTGTCTATAGACAGAGATGTGTGATAGCTGTCAAATTGCCGAGTTTCGAGTTGCATGCATAAAAAAAATTACTTAAAAAGGTTACTCCTACTGGAACACGCTTTAAAATCTCCCATTCGGCTATCCCATCCCATTTATAACCTTTAAAATCATAGAACATTTAGAAAAGGAGCACAGAATTGTGTTTCCAATAAATAAATTAATACAATTTTTGTGCTTTTATTTCAATTAAAATAAGAAACTGATCTTTCTGACGATTATTTTTTTAAAGTTTTGTCAACACTTACTTTGAAATTATTGCTACCCTGCCAATGGTTTAAAATGAATTGTTCGTTTATATGTAAAACACACATTTTTAATTACATTTTTCACAGCCAAATGGTGTTTTTCAACAATTTCGTTTTGTTAAAATGAAAATGTAACTGCATTTGTGATGTTTTTAAAATCAATTTTCATGATTATGAGGAACAAAAAACGTAGATAGAAAATTAACAAAAAAAAAAAAAAAAAAAAAAAAAAAAAAAAAAAAAAAAATGTGTGTAAATTAAAATTAGACCACAGCAAGTGTTAAAAAGTTGCAAGTTTTAAAAAGTTGCGAGTTATTTAAAAAAAATTTGAAATTTCTTTTGGATTTCAAGTTAAACTAAGAGTTTATTTTTTTAAGGTCACAATCATAATGAAACGAAAAAGTATATTTTTAATATCAAAGAAACGGGATTCGATTTGGGCAATGTGACTACCATGTTTCATAAGCTTCTCGCAGTATATGGGGCCATATTTCGGTATTAACTCTTCGATTGTCTCTAGTAAATCGACGTAGATGAATGGCTTTACCTAACGCCAAAGAAAATAATCCAATGGCCACATTTTATTCAAATTGATGAGGAATTTTTGATTTTATTTAAAATTAATTGTAAAGAATTCATTACAAGATTTCTATTCTATTTCATTCCATTTTATACGTTTACTCATTTTATTCAATGCTGGCAAAGTTTTAGATTTACTTATTAACAAAAACGTCTGCTTTGCCCTAAAAGGGTATGAATTCAGCATCTAGTGCAAATTTAATAAGCTAAAAGAGGCAGTACTTTTTAAATAAACAAACATCGTTTATGATTCCCTGCTGTGTCTTCTTTTAAGTTTGAAATTTTTGTCAAAATGTCACTTGAATAAAAATGAAACTGAGTGACTGGTTTGCTCTCGGTTTCAGTTACTTCGAGTGTAAAAATTATTCTTTATCACTTAATTAAAATTTCTCCACAATTAAATTAAAATCATTTGTCAGTTAAAAAAAAACCCCCTTTAATTCGAAAAAAAAGAACCTAAAAGAAACAACCTGTAAATAAAATCACTAAAATTAAAAAACAAATTTATTTTTACAAAAGTTGTCATGCCAACCATTTAAAATGATTGTGTTTTTGTTGTCGTTGCAAATATCCAACAGAATAAAATCATAAATTCATTTCCAATACGCTGCACTTTACTTTCTCACATCTCACATCTCACATTTTACTTTTGAATTTTGCAACAGTTTTTCAATGGCAAATAATAAATTAAATATTTATTTATTCCCTGCAATACCTTTGTTTGCATGTGTATGTATGTATATATGTTTATGTATGTGTTTGCTTGCCAATGGATGTTGTGTACAAATATGAATTGTGCTGTTTTGTTTTTTAACTCCTATTGATTTTATTTAATTTTTGAATAAGGAGAGTAAGCAAAGAACTTGGCTCCTTCCAAGCTGATTAAATATATTTTTCAAGTGTAGGGCAAACATACCGCTTGCCGGATTCAATAAAATGTGTCGCTGACTCGTGCCCGCTCCTAATTCTAATTCTATTCATCAAATAAAGTTTGAACCTTTGGATCTTAATCTATGATTACGGACTTACCCCTTATACAAATAAAAATTATTTACCAATTTTTTCTACATCTTGTCCCCTTCTTTTGTAGATTTTATAAAAATTTCTTGAATTTGAGGTTACAAACCGACCAACCCGAAATATGTAAAGCACATAAATATATGGAAATTTCAAAAATTGTTTAAAAACAGTTCAAAGTAACTTTTGAGTATTTGGGCGGTAGATTACAAATCTAGACAGTCTCCCCTTTAAAATAATATATGCCCCATCCCACAATCTTTATAAGTTCATTGGGAAGTTGCTAAAATCACTTAGAGCAACAGCACTGGGTTATATGGAAATTTCAAAATAATCTTAAGTAACTTTCGAAAGAACCATAGGACGTATATCATTTTAAAGGGGTGGTCGTTTAGATTTGTAGTCTACCGCTCAAATACTTCTAAATTAGTTTGGACTATTTTTAAATTTTTTTTGAAATTTCCGTATACCCCACAGCTGTTGCTTTGATGGATTTTTACCTTGCCCCATTTTGCCTAAGTACCATTCCCGATTTTTCCCATGAAAATTACCAAAGTCAAAATAGAATTTAATCTGTAGATTCTAAACTTTCTGGAAGAGTTTTAATATTTTCTGAAAACTTCGTAGTTTTTATTTTATGATGCAAAACGGAAACTGCCAAAATACTTTTAGAACAACAGTACTGGGGTATATGGAAATTTCAAAAATTGTTTAAAAATAGTCCAAAGTAACGTCTGAGTATGTTAGCGATAGATTACAAATTTAGACAACCTCCTCTTTGAAATTATGTATGTCCCATCTCGCAATCTTCTACCGTTCGTTCTCGAATTTTAAAAAAGTGCCAATATACGTTTTAGACCTTTTTAAGAAGGGAAGAATACAATTTAGTTTTTGTTGCCGTGATTGTTACTTTGAAAGTTAAATGGGGTTAAAAAAACGTACCAATATTAATTTTTACCCTTTTTATCCCTTTTTATCGAAAAAGTTCCAAAAACCCATCTGCTTATTTTTGTAGAATATTTTGTAGTTTGAACTTTGGCTCTAACTATAGCAGTTCCGGAGATATAAGAAGTTGGATTTTACCCGTTTTTACCCCCTTAATATTCAAATTTCCAAAAATTCCTTCTTATACGTCCTACACATTGGGACAGGAACCTGCTTACCGTATTTCAAGCCCATAACTTTAGCTGTTGGGCGATGATGATAAGTCAGTCAGTCAGCCAGTCAGCTAGTCAGCCACTCAGTAACGTTATTCTTTTATATGTATAGATAATTTTGTGTTTTCTTAAAAATTCTTAAATAATTTTTTTTTAAATATTTTGCTTAAAAAAGCATTTAATTAATAAAAAAAAAAATTAATGAATTTGAGTGAAAATTGTCTTGATATTAAACGTCAAGCTAATTACAAGCAATAGACTTCTTGAATAAATTATGCTTTTGCTTCATTTACTTTCCTTTCCTGATACTCTTCTTCAAGTGATAATTTGTTTAATGAGTGCACATATTGCAATCACTCCCTTTTCATTAATCATTAATTAATTAGAAAGCAAGCAAACATACAATTTGCATGAGGCTTATTTAGTACCAAGGTAACCGCTTAAATACACCCGGGTGGGTCAGTATGTGTGTGTTTTACATTAATAAAAGTCATAAAGACAGCAAACATGCATTTTCATCTGACTATTAAGTGAAATTTTCAACGTTTTCTAAAAAGTTTCACAAATATAATTGGGAAAAACTGTATTCCCAGGATGATAGCCTTTTCCATTGTGGTTGTTTTCCATTAGATGCCATTGCTTGGTCAGAATGGCTTCAGCTCTCTATAAACCCCTTTAAATTCAGTTCTTATATGAAGAATATTTATGGATTTTTTTTATCGCATGCGATATTTAAAAAAAGCTTATTTACCTTCACACATATTGAATTTCACTATAAATTTTTCTTTTTTGGTAACCAAAAGCTAACTAACACCTTAAATAATTAGCTGCTATAAAATGCTGCTGCTGTTTGGTTTCAAATTTTTTTGCCCTGAGCAGCCAAATTGTGTGTTTAGTAGACAATTAACATGTTATTTCTGTAATAATTTTCAAAAACAAGATACTCATCTCATACGTATTCTATTCTATTGTAAGATGTTTAACAAAAATGGTTATTAATGCTTTAGTAAAACTTTATATAGCTTTAAGGTGTCTTATACGTATTTAAATTATATTATCGCATGCCACACTTTTTCTTTGGTTTTTTTTTGACAAGAAAATTAATGGTTACCAGCCCCCACCAGCGTTTTTGCTTTTGAAGCTAAATTTACTGCTAATAAATAGAACTAGAAACACGAGTGTCACATTAAGACAAAATTTATTTCAAGTGATAAGAAATTACTGGTGGCCCTTGAAAGCGACAATGACGCTTTAAAAACCTGCAATTTTTTTTCTCTTTGAAAAATAATATAATTTAGTTAAAACGATAAAGAAATACCATGTTTCTTAGCATTTTTTGAGGATTTCATAAATTATCAGGACTCGAGATAAATTTCTATGGAGAAAGTAATTTGATTAATAACAAGAAATGGCCAAATTGGTTGGTAATTTATGGTCACATTTTTCTTTTTGTTTTCTCTTTTTTTTTTTGGGGAGGGAGTTTTTTTTTTTAACAAATTTGTCTGCCACAGCAACAACTACTTCCTATAAAAATATAGAAAAATAAAAACTTAAAGCTTAAACATCCACTGCCAGCAGGAATATTAAAGACTAACAAAATGAGATTAAATAAGAATTTTAATTAAACATTTTTAGGAAAAGGAATTTAACAAATACACTAGAAATGAACTTAAGCCTGTTAAATAAGCAAAAAAAAATACCCTAAATGAAAGCAAAAGTGAAATATGGAATATGTGAAACAGTAGTTTGATTTGATTTATAGTTTTGAAACCCTAATCAAAAAATTAAAAGTTAGATATTTTAACATATGGATCAGCGTTCGCATAGCTTGTTTGAAGGCATCTGAGATGAAGCAGATTAAAATTTCGAGTTGTTCTTAATGACACGGTCGATTTAGTTTGGCAGAAATTCACAGCACTCAAACCCATTTATGAAATTTACCATAAAATTAAGCATCAATCTTCTACTTTCTGCAGCCCGCAAAATTGCCAATAAAGCTATTAGACGCCCCTTTGCTTTCGAGTTCATCTGCCTTCTCATTGCTTACATATCCATTATGACCTGGCATCCATACCAAGTTAACCCTGTTATTAGATGCTAGTGTTTTTAGAAGTCTTAGGCAATGCCAGATCAAAAAATTCCACATGTTTTTCTGGCATTTACTTTCCTTTAAAATTTATAAAAGATTTCCTGATGATCAGACATAAAGATCACTGTAGTTTACCTGCAGTAATTAGTTCACATTCCCCAAATACCCATAACATCAGTTTTATTAACTTGAAAATAACTTTTTATTAATACAAAATTTTCTTAAATAAAAATCTCTGTCCTTCCTCTTTTACTGATTTAAACTAAAAAAAAACAGAGGAAATAAAAAATTTAATGAGATATTCAGCAAGTAATTGAAAAATATTTTATATGCAGGCGTGTGTACAGGCATAACTAAGCAAGTTGTGAATTTTAATTTGACATTGAAATGAAGATTTTCATTTAATGAAAAATGTAATCAAAAGCCATTTCCTCTATCTTTCTCTGTTATCAATCTCATTAAAAACTAATGTAATGAGTTTATGTGTACATCCTTTTGCATATACCCAGTGAACAATTGCATTTATTTGCACTAAAATATGGGGTTACGTTCCTAGCTAAAACACTTAATGCTGTTGTTCACATGAAGATTTTTCTAGATTGCTAAGCAACAGTTGCTAAATAGTTATCCTTCAGAGCAGCTGTTAAATTAACAAACCCCAATTTGAGAATAAATTTCACACAAATTTGTGTCTATATTTCATCATTCGTGCAAAAAACAACATGACAAAAAAAAAAAACAAATCGGGATCAAAAACCGATTTCATATCGATATTTCGCTCCAATAATAAATAAATAAATAAATTTTTATAAAATGACCCCAAGCTTAATAACCTAACCGTTTCAGTTATATAATTTTTTGTATTTCTTTTTTCATATTAAAAAAATGTGGAATTTGAACAATATGAATATTTAGGAAACACAAACTCGGCACAGCCAAATTTAACCTGTTTCATTAATACTTTATTTATATTTTTTTAAAAGCAATTAGGTAATTGTTAAACCATAATCCATACTTAAGTCGGCATGTTTTTAAAAACGACTTTAAATTTAAATAACTCTAATGAAGAAAATTAACTCGTAACGCCTATGATTATTAATGGTCCAATATTTTTTAACTGATGTGCTTAAAAATTACAAATTTAAGTGATTCCATTGAAAGTTTAATCAATATGACAATATTTTCTAGACGAAATATAAATTTGATTATTTAAATTAAATATTTAATTGATTCGATATAAAAATTTAATTGAATTTATTGAAAATTTAATTGATTTTTTTGAAAGTTTATTCAATATGACAATATTTTCTAGACGAAATATAAATTTGATTATTTAGATTAAATATTTAATTGATTCGATAAAAAATTTAATTGATTCCATTAAAAATTTAATTGATTTTATTAAAAATTTAATTGGTTCGATTAAAAATGAAATTGATTTGATTAAAAATTTAATTGATTAGATTAAAAATTTAATTGATTCGATAAAAAAAATTTAGTTTATTTGATTAAAAATTTAATTAATTCGATGGAAAATTTAATTGATTCCATTGAAAGTTTAATTAATACGACAATATTTTCTAGACGAAATAAAAATTTGAATATTTTGATTAAATATTTAATTGATTCGATAAAAAAATTTAATTGATTCGATTAATAATGTAATTGATTTTATTAAAAATGTAATTGGTTCGATTAAAAATGTAATTGATTTGATTAAAAATTTAATTGATTTGATTAAAAATTTAATTGTTTCGATAAAAAAATTTAATTTATTTGATTAAAAATTTAATTAATTCGATTGAAAATTTAATTGATTCCATTGAAAGTTTAATTAATACGACAATATTTTCTAGACGAAGTAAAAATTTGAATATTTTGATTAAATATTTGATTGTTTCGATAAAAAAAATTTAATTTATTCGATTAAAAATGTAATTTATTTAATTGAAAATTTAATTGATTCCATTGAAAGTTTAATCAATATGACAATATTTTCTAGACGAAATATAAATTTGATTATTTTGATTAAATATTTAATTGATTCGATAAAAAAATTTAATTGATTCGATTGAAAGTTTAATTGATTTTATTAAAAATTTAATTGGTTCGATAAACAATGTAATTAATTTTATTAAAAATTTAATTGATTTGATTAAAAATTTAATTAATTCGATTGAAAATTTAATTGATTCCATTGAAATTTTAATCAATATGACAATATTTTCTAGACGAAATTTAAATTTGAATATTTTGATTAAAAATTTACTTGATTCCATTAAAAGTGTAATTGATTTTATTAAAAATTTTGTTGATTCAATTAAATATGTAATCAATATGAAAATTTTATTAATTAAACTATTTAATTTTGGTGAATGCTTTTTTTATGTTTGGTCGTGTTGTTACGTTTTTTTTGTCAAAATTTTATCCAACTTTCATAATATAAAGTTGGTAAAGGCATGTCTGAATCACTATATTTTAATGCGGAAACAATTGCTTGCTAAGTGTGTTTACGTGTGTCAAAGTGTAAATTTAATTAACTGATTGAAGTTGTTATTTTAATAGAAAATAAAATTCTTTTTCTTAGTTTTTATTTTTTTGCAAGCAACCATTATTTTTTACATTTCCTATTGCTAAGTATAACAACAACAATAAAAAACTAAAACTACAGATAACACACAAGCACATTTTTCTTTCGCTTTACCTTGTTGATTTTATATCCCATCACGCCATATCAATTGTGTGTCTTTATGTGTCCTTAGTGTCTTGCTGTTTGCTAGGGCGTGGGTTACATTTTTTTGTATCTTATACATCTGCTCTGTGAATTTTATATATTAACTTTATGTCAAACACATTTTTATCGATGTGATTTTTATTTACGCTTTTCTTTTCTTTTTTATTATTTACAGGTGAGTGGTATTTTTGTACTTACAACAACAACAACAAAAAACAGAAACAGTGCAGGTAAAGTAAAAAAAATACAAATCTAAAATAAGAACAGGGGCCACTCAACAGTAATCACAATTTCAATACAATTTTAAAAGAAACTTCGATCAATGTTGTTTAAACTAGAAACCAACGTTTACATTGGAGATTTATGTATCATGCATAAGTGCAGGAGTACCAATTTCTCCGTCATATTTTTAAAAAATATTTTTTTTTTTTAATAAATTGTACACGTGTTTTTGTTTGTGTTTCAAATGGAAAATGTGTTTGCTTTAATACCTTCCTTTAAGTCAGGATATTTAATTAAAATTTTTAATGCCTGCCAAATTCCTTTAACATGTGCTTTCCTTTTACTTTTCTCGTTTGAATTGTTAAAACTTTCTTTTGGGTATTTTTCCACACTGCACGTTTAAAATATTTAAAACTTATGGGGTGATATATTCAACAAAACATTAAGGGCCATTATTACCAGTTACCAATAGTTAAAGTTAAAATCTTATAAGTCAAATATCAAGGTTTTGGTTGGAAATTAAATTGAAAAATAACGATTAGCTAAATATGGGACAGTGTGTCCTTAACTATAAACCCATATTTAATGTCAAAGTTTTAGCCCAAAACTGGTTATTTTGCCCCACAAAAACCAACTTTAACTAACGGGCCTAAAAAGTTTTTTTGCTCTTGAGTATTTAAAATTTTATTGTCATTTTTAAAAAAAAAAAAATTTTTTTTGGTAAAATTTTAAGCGTAAGTAGTTTCCACACAAAAATAAATACTATATTTTTGTTTGGAGTGAAATGACAGCATAGTTTATGAAGCGCTATTAAAGAATTATTTCAAGTGGCACATACAAGACAGCAGCAGGCATATCTAATCCAGTGAGTTAAACTGGAAAAACGGTCATGCATTTGGCCTATCTACGGGGACTACGGAGCTAAAAAACTAGCTGACCCGCTAAACATTGTTTTTTTTTTCAAAATTTATTTATAAGTATTAAAAACTAATTGAAAAGAGAAGAAAAACTTAAGTTGGCCTATGCCGTTCACCGATTTCAGATAAATTTAAAAATGGGCGTGGTCAATTTTTATTTTCATTAAAATCTTTGTTGGATTGTTCTGAATATATAAGAAAAAAATTTGGTTCAGATATTTTCCGTTAAAAAGTGGGCGTAGTAATGGGCGTGGAAAAAATAAAAAAATTAGTCAAAGCGGTCTAGAAGTTCTGCGCTTTGAGAAAATTTCAAAAAGTGGTCATGGTAATAGGCGTAGTATATTTTAAATTTCATACAAATTTAAATTGGGTTTTGAAGAAAATATAACATTTTTGTCTATTCAATCTTCTTACTCTAAGAAAGCGTACTCATTTGGTAAAGGACCGTGCAAGACCGGGTAAAAACAGGTAGTAGATAAATAAGCCAGATACCGACTGCAGAGCCATCTGCCGGACGGATTTGTGATGCTAAACATTTCAGGGCGTAACCCAAAAGCAATGCAATTAAATCGGTCTAGCCGTTGAGGAGGAGTACAGGGTCAAACAAATGTACAATCCAATTTTATATACTAAAATGACATTTTGTATACGAAAAATGTAGGGAAGCAAATATTAGTGGAAGTCGGTTTTACATTTATCCCCCTAAGAGCCAGTCAGGGACAGTTTTTGAGTATATCGTGGTGATTAGGAGCCATTTACATAAATCCCACCCCCATTATTTTTTGGTTCATGCATTTTTTTAATAAGCCCCACAAAGCTGGGACCAACAGCAAAATATTGCTGCAGCAAGTTTACCTACACGACACTAAATCACTGCCCTAAACATTTAATTGCACATGCCGCTTTAGATTTTAAGAATAGTTCTGCTATATTTCTCTAGCATTTAAAAATATTTTTTTTTTATTAAAAAATTCAACAGATTTTTTTCTTTTTTTGAAGCTGCCTTTATTTAAAACGCCTGACAGTGTTTTGGAATTTTTTTAAATCTCCATTTATTTCATGGTCATTATAACAGCCAACAATGAATATGCCGCTTGACAGGTGGAAAAGAAGGTATTCAAATGTATGTAGACCATGCCTCCAGCCAATGCTTTCTTACTTTTTAAGGATCTTTCGGTAAACAATATCATGTGTTTCTTGTAGGTTCCACTTTGTTGTATCCAATTGCTGGTATAAATCGCATAATGCAATTGATCAAATTGATATTGAAAGTCACTGCCAAAATAACATGTTGGAAATATTTGCAATTCCATAGCAATAGAGTAAACGAAATAGTAAAGCACATCCAAGGGAGTTGAGGCAAAAAATAGTAGAGCCGAAATCCCTAAACAAACACTTGTGGCACTAACTGAAAACTGCAAGAAAATTGGCCAAGAGATGATGCTTTCAATAATGGCGTGGAGTCTGAAAGAGAGATAAAAAAATAAACTTTTTTTTCTTAAGAAGAAAAAATGCGTCACAATTTTAAATTTTGCTAAAGCCTGACAGTAGCAAAAACATGAATTTATTTAAGGCACTCTACTTACTCATACAAACTTTGTTGATCTTTGACACATTGTTTCAAGGCCTCCTCATTTTCTTGCAATGACAATTGCTCATTGTAGCCCAAATTTGCTATGCGAATTCCTAGAATTTTGCTATGACCCGCCAGCATACACAAAGCCATAGCTGGAAATGTATCACTTATATAGTTTTGCATTAATAAAATTAAAATGCCAACAATTTGATAAACATTTGCCAAAATAAATAAACTAATCGTGTCTAGCCAATTAAAAGGGAACCACGCTGGATATAATAAACTTCTGCTTTCACGGAATATAAAAATTAATAAGCCAGTTATGCCTATTGGCAAATAAACACTTGCAAACACTAAACCCATCAAACGTACACGTCTTTGCAAGCATTTGAAATAATTCATTTCAGCTTGGCTCGTTATGGCTGCATCCACACGTTTTAGAATTTTCTCAAACTTTCCTATTGTAGCCAGTTTTCTAGTGTAAATTATAAATTTCATGCTGCAGGCCACACATGTTATACAAACAGCTAAATTTTGTATATTATCAGCCATAGAATCACTGCGAAACAAATGCAAGGCCAAATGTAAAGGATAACAAAAGGTTATTATGAAGTTTAAGGCGATGCTGCAGCACAAGTGCACGTTAATACGTTTGTTGTTATTCAGTGTAATGCCCAGCATTTGCCAGAAAAGCCAGTGAGGCTTAAAGTGCGCCCAACTGTTGGCTTTAACAGTGACTTTCATTTCCTGTTTGATAGTCACTTCTAAAATTCTTTCAAATGCTTAATGGAATCTGACTCTTGTGCTAGTTTTGCTTATATTGTTGCTCTTGTTTATTTTCTTTTCGCTGTTACGTACGAGCGAAAAGAAAAAAAATAAGTTACTGATAGCTGGCATTAGGCTGGTAAAGAGCTTTTATATACTCATAAAATTAAGTGGTTTTGCCTTAATTGAATATTCCCTACATATTGCCGAATTATTTTTTGTACTCAAGCAGATAAAGCCCTTACTTTGAAAGGCTATTTTACATAACCAAAAAAATAAAATTAATAAATAAAAAAAAAGCCTTGAATTAGACTTTAAAGAAATTTTATTTTACAGAAAAAAAAATTTTCTTTTTAATATTTTCAAAATTTCAAGCATTTCTCTGTTTGAAATCAGACAAAAAATTTAAACGAACACTTGCTTTTTCGATATCTTTTTGTATGAATCCGCTTTGCTGTTTTTTTTTTTATTTTTTGTGTTATGCTTTTCTCTTTTCCTTATTTTAAGCTCAATAAATTAAAATTTTATGCTTTTTTTTATTATTTATAAAAGTTAAACTGCATTAACTGTAAAGTGTAACGTTGTCGTTGTTAACTCGAATCAATTACTTAAACCTCTATTTCTTTTAATTTTTTTTTCATGGTAACAGTGGGCATTAACTAATTAAAATTCAAAAAATTTAAATCAAGTTAAATAAATTGCTCACAGCAAGAAATTGTGAATCAACAAAATTTTTTAATAAAGAAAATTTTTTATATTAATTTAAATAATAAAAAAAAAAAGATAAATTGTTTTACACCAGAATAACTGAGAACCGTCCCTGAAAAATTTTAAAGCGTTGATTTCAAACCTTTACTTGCCTTTTTTTATATTGACTCTTAAATTAAAGAGGTGACATGACATGTGAGAAAATTGTTTTGAAAATGGTTTGTTAAGCGGCTGACCTGATTGGAACGAATCTATTTTTTCAATTTATTAATAAATAAAAAGCTAAATTCGGCTGTGCCGTGTCTTATACACCCTTCACTGTGTTAGCAAAATATTCATATTTTTCCCTTTCCACATTCTTTTAAAACATCAAAAACATACAAAAAATTAAATGAGTGAAGATATATATGCCGAGTTAAATATGTTTTAACGTAACCCTTTACGTTTTTTAATATATATTTGTAAATATCTTTTCAGTATTACGTCATTAAATATTTCTATATATGCTTTTAGTAGTAGCTTAGCGGAGGTCATAAAGATTGGTATTTTACTGCCTAAATACTCAGAAATTATCTTGGATTATTATTAAAATTTTCATACACCCCAGTAGCGTTTCTCTGAGTGATTTTAGTGTCTTTCGTACGAACTATTAAAGATTACGCGATGGGAAACATATCACTTTAAAGGCGAGGTCATCTAGATTTGTAATCAACCTCCCAAATACTCGGAAGTTATTTTGGATTATTTAAAGTTATTTTTTTTGAAACTTCCTTATACTCCTGTGGTGCTGCTTTCAGGAATTTTAATGAGACACATATCGCTTTAAAGGGGAGGTATTCGACATTTGTAATCTACCACCAAAACACTCAGAAGTTACTTTGGATTTTTTTTTTAAATTTTTGAAATTCCATAATAGTCCAGTGCTGTTGCTCTGAGGGATTTTAGCAACTTCCGTACATTGATTTACGGATTCAGCAGAATTTTGGTCCCGATACTATGAATATGTTTTATAACTCTTACTTTTTTTATTTTAGATAAAATACGTAAAAAAACAAAGCAGAAATTAATAAAAATCTAAAATTTCGGTTGTATTTTTTAATATTCCTCAGCCATTTGTTTGCCGATTGCTCTCATTTTTTGCCTAGACTATCATTTCTAATAAAACAAATTATCATGTTTTTTTTTTCGTTTCGTAGTTTAGACAAAATAAGCAAAAAAACTCACTCAGAAAGTAGTCAAAATAGAGGTGGTCGCAGCTTGCGACTCAAAGCTTCTCCATTTATAAATCGATTTAACTGAATTTTAATAGCAAGAATCTAACAGAAACTACGGACATATTGTTATGCTATACTTTTCTGTAGGTTGTCTAGGGACTTCAGAAAGTTGATTTCAACAACTTGACGGACAGACAGACCTTTTTGACTCTGCTATTTATAAAAATCCAGAATTTATATACTTTATAGGGTGTCCCATGTACGATGAAGAATTATGGTGAAGGGTATAAAACGTTTCCGTGACGGTCTAACGGCCCTCAATGAGAGTGGCAAGACTCCGCTTTGAACCAGAAGGGTATAAAAAGTAAAACTAAATTATTTTTGTATGATTTTTCAAATGCTGTTAAGGTATTATCCTTCCTTTCTTGAATTCATTTGACATAATAAAAAGCGTTCAATGACAAGCAAGAGAGAGAAACGCTTACAATATAAAAAGACAAGAGATCAACTGAACTAAATGAAAGAACTATTCCCCTTTAATATTTTAATTAAATAGAGCGCTCTCTAAAAAGAACAAATCACGATCGATAATGCTGTCGTATTAATTTTATCAAAAAAGTGTCACCTTCTTTAAAAAAAAAAGTCTTAAAATTTTTTCGAAATATTTTTTATCAAAAACTGTTTAAAAAAAAAAATAAAATAAAAATCACTTTAGCCTGTAATGCAGGCACAGATGCCATATTTCTACAGTTTGCCAGTTACGCACCCAAAACAACTTGGATTTTGAGAACTGAATTTGCTGAATTTGCCGCCTTTAAAAAAATTAATTGTGATAATCGAATTTTTTTAGTTGTTACAATAGAAATAACGTGATACAAATAAAAAATTTAGTTTTCTCAACAATATTTTGAGTGGTGTTACAGTATATCTCTGTTGGTAACCGAATATTTCTTTCTGCAACTAAAAATTTCAAGTATAATTTTTGATTTCAAGCGACTTCAGTTGTCACAACCAAAGTTTTTTGCTCAGTAAATATCGATTTTGTACGATTAATTTTTTTTTTTAAAGTTTAAAGCATCAAAACTACATTATTTGAAAGTAATATAAGTCCCTTGCGGTAATTCTAGTTGGATGATATCTAAATCGATATCGAGTGGACTTACATCACTTTCAAATATAACAGTTCCTTTTTAAGTAACAATTTCAGTATGATTCTAGTTGATCTCCATATAAACCATGATGTTGTTTCAATTTGCGGACCTTGTCAAAAATAATTTTTACATTCAATTGCTAGTTTCTGTGAAAAGCTTAAAGCATAAAGTGCCCCACTGTTAACTTTTCTTGTGCTTTAAAAGTTAATTGACAAAAAACCAACGTTTTCTTTTTTCTTATAAAAATTATTTCTTAAACGTTTTCTAATTACTTAATTTTCTTAATTATTCGGCTTTGTCTAGTCTTTATTTAATGTCATTAAAATAATAGTTGAATTCAATTAGAAATAAAAAAAAATTTAATGTGTGCGTGTGGTCTTAATAGTTTTTAGCAAAATTTAAAAAAAAAATTCGAAATTCTGCTTAAGAATTATTAAACTTTAAATTTCATATAAAACATTTTTCTTACGCAGATACCCAGCAAAAAGTAATGGAAGTGAATCTCTTCGAAGTGCTTTAAAAAAAGCGGTGTTAAAGCAGTGATTTTCAACCACAAAGAAAGAATTAAAAATCATTGTCAATTATGTAAAGTAAAACCCTTTTCACAGCAAACAGCAATAAAAGTCAAATATAAAAAAAAAAAAACAATTATAGACTTGAGCAAAAAAATAATGTTAATAAAAATTTCATGAATTTCAAATCGTTTTTAAAAATATCGACTTTAGCGTGACTATGATTAAGGGCTATTGTGACAAGAAAAACAAAATACTATTTCTGCATTTGAAATAAAACATTTTATTGTTTCAGTTAAAAATATTTTTTATTATAATTTCAATAACACATGACAATAAGAATTTTTATTAAAAAAACAACCACAAAAGTATTATATTTATGTGCGAACAATAATGCAGGAAATGTTGTTGCCAGCAATAATATTGGAAAAAGAAGAATGAGGATAAAGTAATCAGTTTAATAGTCCAAATAATAAAAGAACCAAATCAGAAAATGATATTAACAGGACCTCAGATTATATTTAAAAGCCTACTTTATTAAATTTATAAAAAGACTTGTAATACGACCGAGAATAATACTGTTGACCGGGTTTTGCTTCTTATTAATCAGTAGTATGATTCGTTAGCTTTTACTACGATGAGTCGCACCGTAAAAACTGTGATATCGTTATTTTATCGAGTTCGCTATTCAATAAAAATGCGATTGAAACATTCGGTACGATTAGAATAATATTTTTGCAATGATTACTTAAGGTACTGACTGACTATCCTACACGATCGTACGATTATGTCAAAATAATGTGTGACAGAATTCTGTCCTACTTGAAGAAATCGCTTTAAAATGGCGAACTTTATGCCACACTATTATACAAAAAAAGATGCAAAAACATATGTTTACTCAGCTTAATACTTTTAAAAGTATTTATTTTCTTCTTTGCCACAAAATATTTTTTTTACAAATATGTACAATGAAAAATAACATAAAAGTTTGTATAAACAAAACACAAGCTTGGTATTGTTGCTATTTTTCTGCCTTGAACATAGAAAATGCAACTCTGATCGCACAAATAAAATTTATTTTATGAAAATTTTCATAGCATTAAAAAATCGGACAGACCTGTCAAAAAGTCTGTTACACACATGCTTTCTCAATACACACTATCATAATTTTTTAGCACACATGCGTTTTTAGACAGATCGTACGACTAAGTAGGATAGGGAGTCCTAGGCTTTAAGTGTTGTTCCTTTCATTTTAAACTGTATTTTATTTTAAAAATAGATTTTGAGTATTTAGAATTTAAATTTACAAGAAGTGAGTTAAAACAATTAACGATTTACTGATACATTATTAAAAATATTTACAAAAAAAAAAATAAAAAAAAAAATACGTTCACACTCCATTCTTCTTGGTGCTTTTAGTGTACTTTTTGTGAATTGAATAATTGAAATAATTAATTAGAAAACAACAGCCCTGCAACATCATTATAAATATCGCATTATAGATGCTGCAATATATTCCGAATTTCCTCATCACTAAAAGTTAGTGAATCGCATTGCTGACATATTTCTTTTAACTGAAATAAAATGTTTTTCCTTTGCTGTAATAATTATGATTTGTTACACTTTATTATTACAAACGTCAAAAACAGTCTAAACCACAAATTTAATTTATTTTTATTTTATTAAATTTCACATTTTTCTTTTTTTTTTAATATTTCATTTAATGTTTATTTATTTTTTAGTTTCAATGCAATTTTCAAAACACATTATTTGCTTTTAATATAAATTTCATTTTAATAAAATTTAACAAATTTAATTAAGTTATTGTTGTTGCATGGTTTTCGTTTTATTTATTTTTTTCTTAAAATTTTTTTTTATTTACATATAATTAAAAAAATTGATTAAAATTATTTACAATTTTAGTTTAAAAAATAAAAAACGATTTAGTAAGTTTAAAGAAATTTATTTACAAAAAAAAATTTTTTTTTAAATGAAAATATGAAAGGCAAGATTTAAAAAAAAAACTTTTACTAACAACTAAAGGGTAGTTTCCTTTCCCGAAAGAGGTATTAAATTAATGAATTTTTTAAATTATGGATTTTTTTATAAAAATTTCAGATGTATAAATATTAAGAGAAAAATTTTTTTTGAGATGGTTGAGCTTGTTTTTTTTTCGCAAAGCTTCTCAAATCGTGGTGTTATTATAGAAATAGCCACCCGAAGATCTTTTTCCTCTACTAAGCGATTTTCATATATTAATTTCGTGGCTGGTAAAGCAGAAATATGTTGTTACGAATGGTAACTTGTCCGACAAAGTAATAAAATTTTTGTTTTCATTCCGCCCAAAACTGAATTTAAGTTTTACTATCAAGTTTCTAAAATAATGAGGTATCGCAAGATATTCCCATCACATGTTCTTTTTCGAAAATTATCAATTCAAATCAAATAAGTGAAGATAAATCTGCCGACATTAATTTATGCTTTAACTTAACTCCTTCCTTTTTTTAGTATTTCTAAATATTTTTTCAGTATTTATGCCATATTTATCAATTATGTCTTACGTCTTTAAGTATTTCTAAATGTTTTCTTTAGTATTTATGACACTTTTATAAATATATTTAGGAGAAATATAAGTGGATGGGTACAAATATGCATAAATACGTTGATTTCTTAAGAAGATTATGGGATGGGACACATATCATTTGAAATGGAAGGTCATCTAGATTTGTAATCTACCGCTTAAATAGTCAGAAATTATTTTGAATTATTTTATACAATTTTTTGAAATTTCCATATACCCAAGTGCTATTGCTCTGAGGGATTTTAGTGACTTTCAGACGAGCCATAGAAGATTTTAAAGGGTAGATCGTCTAGATTTGTAATTTACCGCTTAAATAGTCAGAAATTACTTTGAATTATTTTATAAAAATTTTTTAAATTTCCATATACCCCTGCTATTACTTCCGGATGAACCATAGAAGACTACGGAATGGGTCACATATCATTTTAAAAGGGAGATGGTCTAGATTTGTAATCTATTCCGCAAATACTCAGAACTTACTTTGAACTATTTTGAAATTTTTTTTTTTCAAATTTCCATATACCCCAGTGCTGTTGCTTTGAAAGGTTTTTACCATTTCCCACTTTGCCGAGGTACCATTATCAATTTTGCTTAGAAAAATTACCAAAACCAAAAATAAATATAATCTGTAGGATTATGAAAGTGTTTTAAAATTTTCTGAAAATTTCGTAGTTTTTATTTTATGATGCAAAATGGAAACTGCCAAAAATCCTTAAAAACAACAGTACTGGGGTATATGGAAAATAAAAAAAAATTTTAAAAATAGTCCCAAGTAACTTTTCAGTATTTGGGTAAAAGATTAGAAATCTAGACGACCTTCCTTTTAAAATGATATATGTCCCATTTTGCAATCTTTTATGGTTGGCTCGGAAGTTACTTCAAATTATTTTAAAATTTCCAGGTACCTCAGTGCTGTTACTCTGTTTGATTTTAGCGACTTCCTGATAAACCATAAAAGATTACGGAATGAGAAATATATCATTTTAAAGGGAAATATGCCGAAATGCTCAGAAGTTACTTTGGATTATTAATAAAATTTTTTTTGTATTTTCCGTATACTCTAGTGCTCTTGATTTTTACTATTCCCCATTTTGCAGAGGCACCACTACCGATTTCGGCCATTCAAATGAATGGAAGAAAAAGAAATTTAATCTGTAGGTTCTAAGCTTTCCGAAAATATTTTAACATTTTAGGTATATTTCTTTGTATTATTATTAATTTTTTTTCAACTTCCATGTACCTCAGTGCACGCAAAGAAAAAAGATGGTTGAATATGGTCACCGCAAACATAGTTTGTTTTTCACAAAAATATTTTTATTAATTTAAAGCATCTAAACATTATTATGATCACTATAAAAATGTTTCTAGTTATTTTTAACCATATTATGTTTAGCGTCTTGAATCAACCATATAATTATCATATTATTTTTAATAAAATTTTACTTGAAACCATAAATATGTTCATAGCAAACATAATAATGATAAAAATATGGTTGAATGTAAATTGTTTTCTATTTTGTCTCTTCCGCAACCATATAAATAAAGTGAGTATAAAACAAAAACTTAATCGTTGAAACTCAACTGAGCTTTGTGGCTAAAGTGGTTGAGTGGCGAGTTAAGGCTTTTTAACTAAGTGTTCACAAGTTCGACCCCTGGTAGAATCAAATAAATTTAAAAAAATAAATTTAAAACCGCTGTGTTATGTAATAAATAAACACAAATTAATAGAAAAGAAAAAATCAATAGAATAAGAAAAACTTAATTTATACAAAAAATTTAAATTAAAAAATAATAAAAAATAAAAAAAAAATTTTTTTGCCCTGACCAGGGGTTGAACCACAACATCTGCAGTTGGAATTTTTTTTTAATATCGTTGATTTAAAAATATATATTATTAGAGGCAATCATAAATCTAACCATACTATGTTTCCACCAGAATATGGTTGCCTCAACCATATTTTTTCTTTGCGTGTGCTATTGCTTTGTGGAATTTTAGCAACATACATATCATTTTAAAGCGAAAGTGGTCTAGATTTGTAATCTTTTGCCCAAATAATCAGAAGTTACTTTGAATTATTTTTAAACAATTTTTGAAATTTCCATATACTCCAGTGCTGTTGCTCTAAGTGATTTTGGCAACTTCTGGATGAACCATAGAAGATTACGCAATGGAAAACATATCATTTTAAAGGGGAGACTCAGAAGTTTTTTTCGGATTATTTTTCAATTTTTTTTTTTTTTTAGAGAAACGAAAATGTTTTAATTTTTTTTTTTTAATTTTAATTTATTAAATTATATATTTTTTTTACAAAGAATTTAAAGATAATTTTTTTACAATATTTACAAACTTAATTAAAACACTTTGTGCTTTTCAAGAAATCATGTTTGCCTATTTTTATTTAATTTTTTTTTTATCCTTTAACTAATGTTCTTTACAACTATTTAATAAGTCTTCTCTAGGTATGAAGTTAAATACAGCATGTGCCATGTCTCATGTGTGCATGTTGTTTCCATTGTAATTAATTTAATATTTTTATATTTATTTATTAATTTAATATTAAATAAACTACAGTTTATGTAGTCAAATATTTATTTACTCAGTTACTAATTAAACTAATTTAATAAAAATTTCTTACTGTTATAGAAAAAAACAGTAAAAAAAATGTCATGCAGATATTGGCTTTATGAAATAAATATTATTAATTGAACTGAATATTTATGTGTATGAATAATTTATATTGTGACTTTCAATAGGCCTATTGATTTTTTTATTTTTTATCTATTTTATTTGGAATAAAACGAAATTAAAAAATTTAAAATTTTAATTTGTTACAAACAGCTACAGGTTATTTAAGTTTGATATCATTTTATTTTCCAGCAAAATGAAAAGATTTTTTTTTAACTTCCGTCACATGACTTTAGGTATTTTCCACCAAAATTTATTTACATAAATGAGAAAACAAGCAAAAATTATTAAATCAAGACCAATACTTACATTCTTCCACCAGCCTAAAGCAAACAACTTAGTAGCATTGCGGGCGGAGTTACGTGCTGTATATTTGGCCTAAATATTGAGACACTGACCTAAGAAATAAGGAATGTTGCAACCCACAATGATTACAGGAAATCTATGCATGTGAACTGGAGAATTGATCTTGGAGATCGCGTTGCTATTATGCTACACAATGAATTATTTCATTTTTTAAGCATTTTTACATTTTTCTAATAAAAACAATTTTAAATTTCATTAAAAATTTATTTTATAAATTTTGTTTAAAAAAATTGGTTCGCTTTGGAAAACAAACAATCGGATCTTCAAGAAAAATTTTCAATTTAAAAAAAAAAAACTTGATACTTTCCATACAATATTGGGCCATAGACACACTAAAGTCGGTATCTTTTTAAAAATTATTTTAAATTCATATAATTCTTGCGAATAAAAGTCAGCTCTTAATAAAAGCCTACTTTTTTGTGACTATGATTATGGCCCATTGTTTTTAATAAAACAGCACATTAATTAAAATTAGTAAAATTTGTGTGCTGTTTTTGTAAATTTGTATGCAAAGAAAATTAAAGTAGACTTGAAATCAATATTGTGACAAATTTGTATGAAAAATTTTGTTATAATTTCTAATTGAAGTCATTATTAGTGATTTTGAATACTTTTCATATAAAATTTCCAGTTGATATAAAAACAACAGTTCTGTAGCTTGAATGTGTTATGAACTAAATAAAATTTACAATTTAATTAAACATTTATTTAGTATAAGTTTGTATTATGGCACGTAGTATTTTTTTTTTAATTAATTAATAAATTTAGTTAAAAGAAAATATTTTTCAATTGTTTAACATCCTAAATTATGCTTTACTTTCTTCTGGGCTAAGCAGCCTTCAGCTATGCTGTACTTTCTTATATTTTGTTGTTGTTGTTGTTGTTATTTATCTTATATTTCAGCACGTTTTGTTAGAAATTGAGTTGTTTTTTTTTTTCTTTTGAAAAACTTTATACACACAAAACTCTAAAATATAAATAAATAAAATTAAATAGGAAATAATTAAATTATTAAAATATGCAACACTTGTCTATCAATGCAAAATTTGAAATGCTAGCTGATGCTTTTTAAATAATTATAAATCGTAAATCTTTTTTGTTCAACATTTCAATTTAAATAAATTTATGCAATTTTGGGGCTCATCAAAAAAATGCATAAATTTTGTTTCTTCTTTAATTTAAATATTCCATTGAAAAAGAAGTGTTGGTCTTCAATATTAGTCTAATTAAATAGTAAAAATTTTATGTCTAATTTGTCTTTTATTAAACTTAAATAAAATCAATAATTAATTTAAATTCTATCTTAAATGTAAACGTAATAAATAGTACAAAAGCGGCCAGGCCTCAGGTTTGTTATACAAACCTGAAAACAAATATTTTCACTATCTCGTATAGCTCTAGATTCACCCTTCTAATACACACAACATTTTTGTTTAAAAAAATATTTTTTTAATAAAATATTTTCATTATATTAATGAAAATATTTCAACTGCATCATAAAATTTTGAATTTCTCATTGAATTAATGAATTTATTTTAATTATTAATTTAAGGTTTTCATTGAAATTGTTTTCATGAATGAATTATGTCTTTACATTAATTAAAATATTTCATTAATTAAATGAAATGTTTCATTTAAATTAATGAAATTATTTCATTATGTTCATGAATCTATTTCATTATATTAATGAAACTCTTATATTAAATTAAAAAAATGTTTTCATTAATTAAATGATTTTTTTCGTTGAATTAATGAAATAATTTAATTTAGTTAATGAATTTATTTCATTGCTTTATAACAAACTATTTTATTATTTTAAAGAAATTATTTCATTAATTAAATGAATTTTTTCGTTGAATTAATGAAATAATTTAATTTAGTTAATGAATTTATTTCATTGCTTTATAAAAAACTATTTTATTATTTTAAAGAAATTATTTCATTAATTAAATGAATTGTTTCGTTGAATTAATGAAATCATTTCATTGAATTAATGAATCTTTTTTATTGTTTTATAGGAAACTATTTTATTATATTAAAGAAATTTTTTCATTATTTAAATGATTTTCTTTTTCATTGAATTAATGCAAAGTTTTCATTATATCAATGAAATTATTTCATTATGTTAAGGAAATTATTTCATTATATTAAGGAAATTATTTCATTATAATAATACAATTATTTCAATATATTATTAATTATTATTTCATTAAATAAATGAATTTTTTCTTAGAATTAATGAAATAATTTCATTGTATGAATGAAATTTTTTCATTATTTATTTTGTATTGAAAAAATAATTTTTTTAGTATTAATGAAATATTTTCTTTTTATTAATGAGTGAAATTTTCATTTCATTTATGTAATGAAAACTTTAATTTAAAAATAATAAATTTTTCTATTCGATTAGTAGCAAAATTTCACAGAATTAATGAATCAAATTCTGTATGGTGTGCGTGTGCATGCGTGTGTGTATATATATGGGTGTGTTTTAACTTAAAATAATTGAAACCAAATATTTTTAAATTCTCCTCAAACGGAAACTTCTTTAGTGAATTTGGAGCGATCATTTAAATTTAAAACCAGTTTATCAGGACGTTTCGCTTTGCCATTGCTTGTATCACTAGAACCATTTTTTGTTTGGGAATGCATTGTTGATGCTGCTGGTTGTAACACTGATGAGCTGGAGCCAGTTGGTGCATCATCTAATGCTGATGTTGTTATTTGTATTCTGGTAGTATTTCCTGTTGTTAAGGCATTTTTTGATTTTATTCTGTCAGGCGGTTGGAATGTTGAAGACGTTGAAGATGTTGTTGTTGTTGTTGTTGTTGTTGCTGTACAGGTCGTTAGTATGTTATTGAGTGATAGTGATATGCACTTTAGTTCTATAGTGGCCAGATGAGGCTTTTGGTTTTGGGGCACCCTTGTTTCACTTTTGCTTTGTGATAAATTTGAACACAAATCATCTTCAGTTTGCATATTTTGCTCATCGTCAGTCTCATCATCGCCATCTTCATCATCATCCTCATCATCATTTTCATCACTGGTATCAGTTGTTGTATAGAAAATTATGTCATCGGTGGAATATTGTATTTCTTCATCACAGTCATCATTTCTTTTTCTCGTTGTTGTTTTGTTCGTTGCGGTTTGTTCTTGTGGCTTTAATGGTGCAGGTGCTGGTGCAGTGCCCTCCTCCTTTTTCAATTGCTCAATATTTGTTATTAGTTTGCTACATTTACTGCTCAGTCTACTTAATTTTCTATGCTGTTGCTGTTGCTGCTGCTTGCCAGCATCTTTTCTTTTAAATTTAGTTTTACAATTATCACAAATTTGTTGTTTAGCTTGTTGCTTTGGCTGTTGCGTTTGTCTTAAATAACTAATAGGCTGTTGTGAGCATCTGCGGTGACTTTCCTCACTGGGCAAGCTAACCGAGCTTAGGGTTTTTAAATTCTTATTAGGCTGCAATAACGTGGTATGATAACCATTTTGTCCCATACTCTTGCGCATTGTACTGGGTGGCGTATTCGTTGCTGCTGTACGTTTTGTTATTCTCCTTAAATGCTGTTGATGTGGCAGTTCTTGTTCTGTCAGCTGATCCAAGTCATCTGATTGTGAGCACATGCAGTCTAATTTAATATTCCTAAAACTAATGCTGCCTTCTGGTTGAGGTGAACCTAAAATTTTACATTTATCAATTTCCATGGCAGAGCTTTGCTGATGGTGATGGTAGAGATGAGAATGTTGTTGTTGATGTTGTGCCTTGCATTTCTCATAGCAACGATAGCAAATGATATGTTCATGTAAATGCTGTAACTTTTCTTGGGTTAAGCAGTTGCCCACTAAATTTGTGTTGATAAAATTTTCCTCACAAGTTGCGCTGGCAGTGGTAGCTCTAAGATTAGCTGTTGCTATAGTTTTTGTTGCCTCTAAGATTTGGTTGCATGGCGACAGTGTTACAGCTGGCATAGTTTTCATTATATTATTCGTTGCTAATGCTGATGCTGCATTCTGATGTTGTTGTTGTTGTTGTTGATATTTTTCCATTTCTGTTTTCAATGATAGCAATGGTAATGCTTCTGGCTTCTGTGAGCGTACAAATAATTGATTTCCACTTGGAGTATCAGTGCATGGGTGCTGTGTGGCTGCTGCTGTTGCCAATGCCATGCTGGTGGGAGTCTTTAAGCCATCCAAAAGACTAGAAATTGTCAATACAGCAACACCTTTGGGTGGAGCCATTTCCTGTATACGCTGCAATTGCACACTCAATTGACGTATTTCCTCTAAAGCCTCTTGGTCGGATAGTTTGGTTTCTAAGCAAAAAAACAAAAAACAAAAAACAGGAAGAGATAAAAAAGAAACACGATTGAAAAAAAAGTAAAGAATTAATAAAGTGCTTTTTGTGTTTTACTTTAAAAAGTAATGGCCGCAAGTTGCATAAAAAAGAGAAGAGGACTAGTAACTAGTAAATAAATTTTTTCTTATTTGAAAACTGAACCTGGAACATCTAACATTTTAATTTTATTTTGCAAAATAACTAAAACTAAAAGAAATATTTTTTTTTTTACAAGAAAACTCTAAATCAGAGTTAATGTAGTTTAGCATTAGTTGCTGCAATTTGTCAAAATTAAAGAAAAGTTTTAATTGAAAAAATATTAAGACGCAAAATAAATAACGAATTTTCCTAGTAGTCGATGACATCACACTATGAGAAAAGGAAACGAGTGGAAAGAATAGGTAACCGTCATACCCATAATCAGTGACCCAAACAAATGGCTGATTCTTACGAATTCATTCAAGCAGTTAAGCGCTTCAAGTTTTTTCCTGATTTGTCAGAATTGTTACATTTATATGGTCGGAGTTCATTAACCATCTCTTTCTTTTTTGACAAATCACGAATACTTTAAAGACAGAGCTGCTTAAAGATTTTATCTTGTATGAATTCCCCTTGTTAGAAAAGAATCGTGCAGAAATTAAAAATTTTTATTAATTATTTTATAATATTTTATGAATTCCATTTTTTTAATTCAATCAATTAAAACTGTGATTAATTCAACAACATTTTTATTTTAATTAAACATTTTTAACTGGAGTCTACATATTTTTAAGTGTGTTTTAACTCTCATTGCAGAGAGATACAGCAAGCAGCGCTAGTGTCTGTGGCGATTGTCCACTACAGCTCAGCAGCATACTAGGTTTTCTATGGGTTTCTAGGGTCCCCTTTTAGTTCTCACTCTGACAACATTGATATCACCTTACTGTTTTCAGCATCATTTTTTTATGATTTTTTTTTTTTTTACTTTTTTTGGTGTAAGTGTTTCAATTGAGTCCTTTTTTTCACTACATGCTAACACCTTTTGTAAGTGATTTTTGACGACGCTGGTAGTGCTCCCATAATAGAATCGTACTTTTGTTTTGAAAGGGAATGTGTATCGCGATCCAAGGTGTAGGTAGGTATGGAATCTGCTACCTCCTAATTCTAAGGTTGGAACACAAAACACTAATCTAAGGGCCCACACTAAGTTAAGTTCATGTAGCATAACTTTTCTTGAAAGTTTTCAATGGAGTAGTGCGACTATAAAACATAAAAACAAACTCTTTCGAAACCTCTGGAAGGCTTCTTTATGGTCCTTATTGTAGGACTTAGAATTAGTATGAAGAGCGAGAGCAAGTCACCTGGTCACTGCGGGCAAAATAGACCTATTGTGACGTTAGTTTTTTTTTTATTAATAGTTTAAAGATTTAATCCTTCATGATCGACGGTTGCAGGTAATAATGTCCTAAGTATAACTATTATAGTAACACAATATATGCTTTGCTGTCTCTTCACCTTCGTCACATAATCTGCAGAGGTCGTTTCAACTGATCGGCATATTCGCCAAGTGTTTCAGTACTCTGCAATTTCCAGTTAGGAATCCCGTAACAATGCGAATTCTTGAACGGGACAGGCCAAGTAACTCATTAGTTTTCTTCGGAGATAGGAATAGCATGAATGTTTTTGCTACCTTGACACCTTTTGATTTCAGTTAGTATTATTGCGATTCTCTTTCCAGCCCCTCCCTCAAACTGAGCTTAATAGATCTTCAAGATTGTTCTCCTAAAATAATTCTGAGCAAATGAATCTATTATCCGTGTCTTTTTTTGCTAGTTTGTCTGCCTTCTCATTGTCCACTATGACCTGACATCCACATCAAGGGAACTCTATTATTAAATGCTGGTCTTTTTAAACGTATTAAGCAAACCCAGAGATCTTATCTCAAAGGCACTGAGTACTGGTTATACCGTTCTACTATCCGAGTGAATACAGATATGACTGTTATTTGTATCTCTTTCTATTTCCCCTCATAAGCAGAGCTCTATGGCATGTATTTAAGGCGGAAACAGTGAGTTGTGACCAAATATTTCTAGCATGATTGCAAAAATTTTAGTGACTTTTTATTAGTGGCCCAATCATTCTTTAATTGAGCTCTTTAGAGTAGTAGCTTAAACTTTATTTTTTTAATTTAATGACATTTTGTAAGTTTGAGCTACTAAAAACTTTTTCAGTCATTCGACAGCAAAGCCAGTCGAAAATGTGAGCCAAAGTTTTACTGACCCCTTATCACATAACATAATTCAGCTCTATAGAGCCCTAGTAGCTCAATGCTACGAGTGAGATTCAATCTAGACTAGATTCAGTTTGCTGTTTTGGTTTAAAAGCTTGAATTCAATGAGGCTTTTCAAGTGCCCATTTATAACAGCAGACAGTAAGAGCAACATTTTAGTTTTTGTTTTTATGCAAAACACTAAGGCCTATTGTAACAAGTAAAATTAAAAATTTTTTAGGTCACTTTTCGTTAGACCTTAAATTGAAAGACGCTTATAAATGCCAATGTAAATGTTTTTAATTTATTATTCAATTTTTAGTTTTAAAATCCAGTCAAAGTCTCTATATAAAATTCAAACCGTAACTATTTATAATTTGTTGACCACTTTTACCATGCACTTGTCATTTAAAAGTTAATTAAACGAGTAAAATAGAAACTTTTTGAAAAACAGAAAAGAGAAACCAACTAATTGTCAATAATAAAACAATTTTCAAACAATTTTGTGGTTTCAGCTCACTCGCACGCTTACACATACAGATTAGCATTTGGTAAAATTAAATCTTTTTTAAAATGATGATCTAGTGATTTATGGTAAAAATAAAGTGTGCAAGTGTTTGTGTCCACACACAAAATGTTTCCAAAATTTTTTGGAATTGGGGATATGGCGAGCATATGAGCTTTTCACAGAAATGTTTGAATTAAATTTTATAAATTTAGTTTGAGTTTGATATTGATAACTGCAATTTGCATTCAGTTAACCTGAAAACTGTTAATGGCAGACAATAATTTCTAGCTAACGGGCATGTAAGACAAATTAATTCGCTATTATTAATTATGTGATGGGAAAAAAATGTTCACAGAAAATATTCAAACTTATTGGGAGTGTCTTAAATGCTAAGAAATCTGTGAGCAACTGAAAGTTCCTATTAAAAGCGTTTTTATTGTTTTGGGCTACTTTCTGTATAACAATAAATTCTGCAGCATTTAAAATTTAAATTTTATTAATTTTTACTTACCGGCTGATGTAGGGGCCACTGCTGGGGCAGTTTTTGTTGTTAAAGAGCTGGGATTTGCAAATGTGCGCACTTGAGGACGAAAATTAAATTTAGCACCCGCAGATTTGGCACTCATACTAATATTTTCCTGGTGCGATTTACCGCTGCGCAAAACAATATAAACCTTTAAGACAAACAAAAAAAAAAAATATTCCAAACAATTAGTTTTTAATTTTAATCTGTATTGAATTGGAAGTGAGAATTATATATCATTAATTCTATGAAAAAAATGTCATTAAATTTGTTTCATAATAAAACTTCTTTAGAAAAATAAAATTATTTCGTTATCTAACTCTGCTGATTACGGGATGGGAAACATATCATTTTAAAGGGAAGGTTGTCTAGATTTGTAACCTACTGCCCAAATACTCAAAATTTTAAATTTCCATATACCAAAGTGCTGTTGCTCCAAGGGATTTTAGCCACTTTCGTTCATGTAATAATTTCTATTTGGAATTTAAAAACTTAACAAAATATTAATCCTTATTTCTGCTTCATTCCAGAAATTGTGTTGGTTTTTAAATTTATTATTTTACTCATAGAATCAGCTGAATTTTACTGTGCACTTTAGATAGATAAAATATTCAAAAAAGCAAAGCAAAAATTAATAAAAATTTTAAATTTCCTATACGTTGCCTAGGGACTGCAGAAAGTTGATTTCAACGACTTGACGGACGGACATAAGTACATCGCTAAGTCCACTCTGCTTTTCATAAGGACCCATAATATAGATAGGGTGTCCCATGTACGATGTAGACATTACAAATGGAATCACAAATTTATATTTACCCTTCTAACTTACAGTGAAGGATATAAAAAAACCTAAAAAATCAACTAAAAGCCGGCTTATGATGAATCGAGAAATAAATTAATTTTTCGATTTTGGAATTTAATCTGTTAATTAATGAAATATATTTCAGTAAATATTTTATTAAATGACTTAAAAAATGTTTCATCAATTTTAATGAATATTTCATTAAATTAACGTAATATTTTTTTAGTAATATTTCATCAAATAAAAGCAAAATTTTCATAATAGAAATGAAATTATTTTAATAATGCATAATTTGATTCTTTAAATTTCAAGAAAATAATTCATTAGATTAATGAAACTATACAAAAAATTTCTTTAAAAAAATTTCTTAAAAAAAATTTCTTCAACGAATGAATAGAAATTTATTTATTAATTATATTTCATATAACGAAAGAAAGTTTTCATTAATGTAATTTTAATGAAATATTTTTTTTCATTAATTTAATGAATTTTTTATTTTAATCCTAGCCTACATGATTGCACCATGACCTTTAAGATCTATAGTTCAAATAATATATAAACAACATTTTTTTAATGTTAATAATTTTCATGAATTTCAATTAAAAGTTTCAACTGTTTTTTTTTTTTTATTTAAATTTAATTATTGGCTTATAAACCTCACTTACCTTACTGCCAAAGATTAAGGCCAACAATAAAGTAATAGTTAATTGGGTGTGACAAAAGAATATGATGTACAATAAATCAGGATTAGCGGGAGATTGCAGAAAAAGCCTGTAAACAAATTCAAACACAAAGTGCACTCAGTTAATCAGAGCAAATTTTTGAAATAAAAAGAAAGAAAACTCATATGCTGTGTTAATTATAAACAACAAACAATCGCATCTTCTACAAAACTTTTATGAAAAACTTTCACAAGTCCATTATTACAACATGCCTTTAAGGTATCAAATAGTTAGAGTTAACTTTAGTCATAGTGAACGACAAAGTGACCTTTAACTTTTTTCCTTTAGTAGTATTAAATGCTTAATAAGATAAACACTATTTTGTGGCACCTTCTAGTCTGAGCATCGTGCAGAGCTACCAAAAAGGCAGCATTGAAAAACAAACCAAAAGTTAACTGAAAGACAAACTAGTTTTTTTTTTACCGGATACTTAAAAACCATTTATCTGACCGATAACATGCTGCCGTTAGTTAATGCTTAGTTGTAATAATGACCTTCAATTTTGTAAATTTTGTGTGCAATTGAATTGTTTCTTTGCTATTAACAGCTTATCATTTTAAACTTAATTTATCCGGCCCCAACTTACATGGAAACATTTAGAAAACACGTCAACAGGAATTCATTATAAATGGCCATTGAAATGAAACGACTTTCATTGAATTCAGATGGGGCTTTACGCACCATAATACACAATCGTACACCCCAAGCTAAAAACACAACTTCCACTAAAAAGAAAGAAAAAAACAAAAATTAAAATTCTATTAACAACAAAATGTCTAAACAAAGTATGTAAAAGCTTTCTTAAAATATGGGCAGCTTAAGCAGAAAATTCCTTTGAAAAATAGGCGTTAAAGTGGGAGTGGTGGGTTCGAAAGTATATGAAACGTTCCTTCAGGTATAGGCAGCGAGTACCAGTCTCAGGAAGTACAAAGTTGTACTTTAAATATGCCCTCAATGTGATTTTAAACGCTACCCTTAGCTCTTCAGCAGCAAGAAGAAGCACTTTACCAGGCACCCAGCAAGCACAACGATAGACTAAGGCTACAATTCAACATAAAATGCTGCAGCTGGCAGACGCCTGTATGTAAAAAGGCAATCCTGCACTGTGAGTAAATTGCTCTTTCTCAGTGCTCATATTGTGGAGTTAGATATCTTAATGCTGCAAGGTGGGTCTAGATGGCCTTATTATTCCCTAGTCTCGGCGTATAAGTGGTTTAGAACGGAATCTAATTCATGGCCCTCAGACTGCCTTGTAAAGCAACCAATATTATTTTAATGTATCCTGTTCGAAATGGCAATACACTTAGAGTTGCTATTATACTGTCATATTGCTTCAATTAAAAATGTTTAATTGCATTTTTTTAATTAAAATGTTTAATTGTTTGACTCGTTTTCTCAGACTTTTTTTCAGTCAGCTAAATTTTAAATTAATTTTTTTTACACGCTTCTATCGTATTCATTATTAATTAATAATGATTATGATACTCAAAAGACTTCTAAACGTTCTCTTTATTTTATTTTATTTCTTATTATTTTTGTTTTTAGTTTCCTTTCCTTTATAAAAAAAAATATTTTTCTTAAGCAGGAAAAAAAAAAAGAATTTAATAAATTGTGTTTTGTTAAGGCAACTTCCTTGGCTTTATTCCGTTTATAAACGTTTAGCTTTAATACCGGCAACATAATCTTCACTTCAATAATTTTGTTCTTTTCTTAACAAAATGCTTGAGCATTTCCTTTTTTCTTTGTTTTTGCTTTTACTTCTTTTATTTAAGTTTTTTTTTTTTAATAACACCAACAACTGCTGTGCTTACACACTTAAAAACTCAAGAGAACAGCTTCTGCTAATTTTTCTTCATTTACGTTTTGCTATTAAGGAAAAGGAAATTTAAAGTGTTTTTTTTTCTTTTCTTTTTTATGACTGCTTTAGCAAGAAGTGAATGGATGGTTTGTTTCACTGTGTGGCTTTGAGTGTTTTTGTTTTTAATGTTTCTTAGAGCTTCAGCTAGATAACACTTTGCTCTTTTTTCTTTGTTTTTGTTGGTTAAATATTAAAGTTGGTTTTTAAATGTGTTTAAATATTTTAATTAAATTTTCTTAATTTTCATTAAAGTAAAACGTCTTTGTGCTTGAGTTTTTTTTCTGTGGTTGTCTTATGCTATGGCTGGTCATAAATTAAATTCAAAATTTGTTTTAATAAAGTAATCACTCATTCAGGAAAAAAAAAATTATTTATCATGGGTGGATATTCTTTCGTTTTATTTAATTGCAAATGCTCTACTTAAAATTAAAAATTCTTTTTAATTTCATTTAATTTTCACAAGAAAAATATTTAATAAAAACACAACCATATTTTTGTTGCATTCTTATTTCACTGCCTTAATTAGTTTTCGGCCAATTTTGCCAACTTCCAACCGCACAACACAAGTTTGTAATTGAAAACTCATTTAAAAAAAAAAAAAAAATATTTAAGTTCATAGCCTTCCTCAACCATCATGTAATTGAGTATTTAATCCATTGTTACTGTTTGTTTTACTCATTTCATTTTTGTGGATATTCATTTTGCCATTTTTCCCCAAATCTTATTTTGTATGCCCTTACCCAAAAGGATTATTATTAAGCAGGCTTATCTCAGCATAATTGAACATGCTTTTCAGTTCATTATTTGCCAATAACAAATGAAAAAAGAAATACTGGAAAATATGCAAACTTGAATTCAGTTTATTAATCAACTGCAGTGTGCTCACTGTTAAACAAAGAATGCTAAATTAAAAAGAGTTCTGCAAAAAGGGCGTGTTATGAAATTAACAAAAAAAAAAAAAAAAAAAAAAAAACTATAGCCGTGAGCTACGCTCAAACATAATTGAAAAACTTTTTAAAAATTAATTAGGAACAGTAACTAGGCTTGTGTCCAACTAGTTCAGCTGATGTCAAACCATCTCAAACTCGGTCGCTAACATACTAAAAGTGATGTAAACTTAAAATTAAAATTACACTCTATTTATTTATGGCATATTTTTTTTAACGATTTTATTAAAATTTTATTTAAAAATCACTTTTTTGTTATAGAATTCTATTTATAAAAACTTTAAGCGAAATGTTTTCTTTTTTTAATATTTCCAATTTTAAAATTTCTTCAAACCGAGTTTGAGATCAGATGAACTAGTTGGATATAAGCCTAACTGTAATGGCATGTCCATGTTTGGATATTTTTTGCAATTGTACTGGGCTTATGTTCAACTAAACTCAGTTCAGCTGATCTCAAACTCGATCTCAAACTTACTAAGATGGATGCAATTTCAAAATTGAAAATCTTAAATATTTTATAAATAGAATTTAATAATAAAACTTTGATTTTTAAATAAAATTGTAATAAAATCATAAAAAAAAAAATATGAAATAAAAGATAGAGAGTTTCATTTTAATTTTAAGTTTTGATCCACTGAGTTTGAGATCGTTTGAGATCAATTGAACTAGTTGAACACAAGTCTAAAAAAAGGTTGACAAGCAAGTGTGAAATCAATTGATTTTCATTACCTTGTTTGCAACATGTTTGATACAAATTAGTGATCAAACCCTTTAAAAAAAACTCTTGGTGAAGCAGCATTAACGAAAATTAAATTACGAAAACATTGAAATACTTAAAATGAAGTTTAATGTAAGAAAATATTTTTTTTAATGTTGCAGCAACATTAGTAATTAAAAGAAGAGATTTTTTCTTCAGAAAAATTTAAACAGCAATCCAAGGAATTGTAATAAAATTATTGAAACAGTATGTTGTTAGTTACTGGGCACAGAATTTAGTCTCACTCATATTGTTAAACCAGCTTGAGAGCAACAGCTTAAAACTTTTCATTTCATCATTCATTAATTACTTTTTTTAATTTAATAATATTTTAGCAAAGCTTTTTCAAAACTTCTTTAAAACATTTCAAACTTTTTTTTTTATATTTAAAAAAAAAAAAAATAATGTTAATTTAAAAATTTTATTTCATTAATGTGACTTACTTGATGTAAATGTGTAATCCCACCAATCGGTTTTACATAAAAATGCCTTCAAATCATCTGCTGTGCGACCTACAACTACATCGGGCGGTGAAACCAGTGTACGCACCAACAAACATGTTCCAATGGCACCACAAATGCAACCTAAACGCTTAAGTAAAGCAGCATCGGTGATTTTAACAGCCTTTGCAGAACGTACACGAAATATCACAGATATCCTGCAAAAATTCAATTTAATAAACAAGAAATTTTATTAAAAAAAGTTTAAAAGATTTCAAGTCTCATGTTTATAACTTGAAAAAATTGAAAAGAAGTATGATTTGTTTTTTAAAGCAAAAGTTTTCTTAAAGAAAACAAAGCAGCCAAGATATTGGTTTGATTTACTTGCTTTGAGACTCTTTATTACCCAGCCAAAGTGCCCGCTTGCACAATGTTTTCATTTAGCTCATTAGATCTCAAGCAAACTCAAACTCGGTCTCGAACATACTAAGGGTTATCTAAATTTAAAATTAAAATGACACTCTACTCGTATATCCTTTATTCCATAGTTTTATTTGATGATTTTATTACAATTTTGTTTAAAAATAAAATTTTTGTTATTGAGCTCCATTTAGAAAAATTTTAATATTTTAAGTTTTAAAATTGCATTACCCTTAGTATGTTTGAGATCGAGTTTGAGATCAGCTGAACTAGTTGGACACTAGAATACTGCCGTTGTACTGTTTTGGTATGATTCACACATTTTGCATGAGCTAGAGAATTTTTGTAAGATAAAAAATGTTTGCCGCGCTGCTATTGGCCTGTGAGACTTCATGTTAGAACTAGCTGTAACATATAAATATAAAGCTAGAACGAGGTAACGCAGAGAAGTTAGCTAGTTCATTGCCCTGTTTGTATGTTCAAGACTCCTCTGTTTTTTTTTTTTTTTTTTATTTCTCATCAAACACTCCCTAAGATTTCATACAAAATTGTAAAATTTTTCCTTTTTTATACTTTATCCTTTAAGCCTAAACAATGAACATTTCTTTTTAACATCCTTATTAAGTATAGCTTTAAGTGTTCATTGTATAGTCGTTAATTTAATACTTACCGCCATGTTTTCAACATTAGTGCACCATATGTCAAGGAAAATCCAATTTCTCTGAGCCATATGCGTGCTGTGCATGTGTACAAATTTGGATTTGGATACATAACAATGTTCTGGAAAAGAAAAAAAGAAACAAAAAATAACAGAACAATTTTTTCTGTTGTAAATTTATTGTGTGTTAAAGGTTGTATAGCATTTTAAGCTCATATAAAAATTAATCAGCTTTTGGATGGCTTTGATATTTACAGAGTTAACTTGACTTTTTATCGCAATTAATTTAATAACTTTATTTTTGAGGTTCAGGGATGGTGAAACGATATATTCCACATTGAACGAAAAGGCGAGATGCTTGAATCGAATTAGTTTTTTTTTTTTAGAAAAAAATTCTGGGCTTCCTAAAATTACTTAATAAGACTAAATAATACCACAGCCCTTTGATTTATTTTATTTCTTCTTTTTTATTATAAAAAATAATTCTTTTTTATAAAATAAAAAAAAAGCTGTTTGTGTTCAACTAATAAATCAGTGGAAAATAAAGAAACAAAATATTTATTTGTGTTTATCCTGCATTAAATGTTTTCCTTTATTTGTTCTTACATATTTTTACAAATACTTCCTGTTGCTCTACATTGTTTATGTATCGCTTAAAAAATGTATAAATCTTCGTTTATATTAACGTTTATTGACAAACAAATGAACAAGCCAACAGAAAATATTTACGATTTTCTAAATTGAAAATTTATTACAAATAATGCAAGTTGTTGTGAGTTTAAAATACTCTTAACAACAACAACAAAATATTAGAGGTATTAAGTATTTGAAGCAAATGAGCTAATGTTGTGTGACCCCGTAGACTAGTAGGTAGCGTACTTAGCCTATTAATCTGGGGGTCGCAGGTTCGATCCCTGCCTAGACCTTGGGTGTTTTCTGCAGACAAGCCAAGAAGCTTCGCAGATTTGTGTTGTTAAAAAAAAAAAAAAAAAAAAAAAAAAAAAAAATATTTTTCAGCAAACGTTTCTTAATTTTACAATTTAGCAACTCGTTTGCTTAGCACATTTTCCACAATATGAAGAAAACCTACTCTGACACTTAAAGTTTTACTTCCTGGAATTTATTTTCTCCATAAAACTTAAACAAAATAATTTTGAGTTTAGGAGACAATTTTGCAATCCTCAAAGTAAAATTTTAAATTAAAAAACAAATCACTGCATTTAGAAGAATTTTTAAAGTTAAAAGAAACAAAAGTAGTTGATAACTTGTTAGCAATAGTTTCGCAATAAATTAGCAACTGATTCAAAACTCGTTAGCAGCTGGTTGGCAACTTTTTAGCAATTGATTCGAAACTCGTTAACAGCAGTTTAGCAGCTGGTCGCCAACGTGTTAGCAATTAATTAGCAACTGATTCAAAACTCGTTAGCAGCAGCTTAGGAGCTCATTGGCAGCTTGTTAGCAGTAATTTAGCAACTGATTCGAAACTAATTAGCAACAGCTTAGCAGCTGGTTGGAAATTTTTTAGCATAAATTTAGCAACTGATTCGAAACTTATTAGCAACTATGCAACAGCTTATTGGCAACTTGTTAGCATTAGTTTAGAAGATTGGTAACCTATTTGGAAACTGCTTGGAAACTTGTTAGCAGTAATTTAGCAGCTGATTGGCAAGAATTCAAAAGCTTATGTTAAGAGTAAACTCTATTTATAACTTTTGTTATGCTTGAGACTTGAGTTAAATCCGTTTTAGCGACAAAAATTCAAGAAAATATAAAATTTTTAAAATTACCCTTCAAATTTCTTTTCAATTTCTACTATCATCATGGGCTATAATCGCACCTTAACCTTGAAAAACTATTGTACAGCCCAGATCTTAACTACAATCAGCTCGTAATTGCTAAAGAATTAATCTTTATTAGGTCGACTGAGAGCAATGTCTCACTATATAAGCAGCTCATTCTGCGTCTTGCCACGACTGGGCACTTGCACAGAAACGACAGCAGTCGTTTTTTAATACACTGATTTCACTCATTTGGCTATTAAGTCTACAATGGCTCATATATTATCAGTTCTACGTAGAATTTTATGTCATTTCTGCTGAGATTTAAAACAAACTCTGCTCTAATGTGCTCGAGGTTAATGAGTTTCTTTGACTGCCCTTATGCCTAATTTCGCCCTCCAGCAGTCTTAGAGACTTTGTTTCTCCTTCCTGCGTGAAGTTGTTGAACAAAAGTTGTTAGTTAGAAGTTGTTTTAATAAAAAACTTTGTTGTTTGTTATAGTTTGGTTAATAGGGTAAAAAGCTTAACAACATCACTCTTCTCTCTCTCTCCCTCTCTGCCTGTCACTATCTCTTTGGCCTTCCATCTTAATCTTTTTATTAAAATAAGTTTCCTGCCTTCCTCTTGCTATATTTTATAAAGTTTTCTTTGATTTACATGCCGACTTGTATTCGCTTTAATACTTTTTTCTTCTAGTACAAATTTTGGCCAAAACTTTAATACAAAAAAAAAGATTTCAGTTT
The DNA here is from genome assembly GCA_947397855.1 of Thelaira solivaga. Lineage (NCBI taxonomy): Eukaryota > Metazoa > Arthropoda > Insecta > Diptera > Tachinidae > Thelaira > Thelaira solivaga. The sequence continues at coordinate 17,206,587 of OX377614.1, read as the reverse complement.
TTCAAATTCCTTTACTTCTTTTTTTTACTGTTTAAAATCTTTTCAAATAAATCAAATTTAATTGACTTGAAATAGAAATTGTTATAAATGATGATGATCAATAAATAATGTTAGCTGGTTGTTGATACACATTGTTTTGGGAAAATGTTGTGGCGAAGCTTTTAAAAGCTTTTAAGGTTTTAGATTTGAAGCATAAAACGATAATGAAGTAAATAAACTGAAATAAAAATCTTTCAATTTAAGTGAATAAATAAATTTTACAGAAAACAACAACAACAACAACAACAACAACAACAACAACAAAAACACAATTTAATAAACCGAAAATTTATTGAAGAAAATTGAATTCAATTGAAAAAAAGGAACAGCAGGTGTTATTGTATTTATAACTAAAAAGTAATAGACAGACTTTTGAAAAATCAAACAATTTTTCAATATAAAATTAAAATTAAAAAAAAAAAAATTTAATGAATTAGAGAAGAGAACAAATGACCACATTATGACATTCTTCAGAGTTTTTGTATTCGTTTTAATTGAAGTGAGCTGATTACAGATTTATAAAATGGCTACTCAGAGAACAGGTTATGGGAATGACTTGGACGATTTTTGTGTTATTTGTGGCAAACACCGTAAATCGATCACAGACTTCATAAAATCTGTCTAGTTTAACTACTTTGAAGTAAATATTTCCAATCTACAAAAGTCATGGTTGCCAAATTATATATGCCAGAATTGGAAAAGGATCTGCTCTTTAATTTGGGACACGCATGATTTGGCCGAAGGCTCGTAAAAATCATGAACATTTTTATTGTTCTACAGTAAACATTACGGGAGATAAGTGGTCATATACCACGTAGTCTTGTGCTAAGAGGCCTATTGCATACTCTTATCAGCCAGTAGAGCCAGTATTGTCGACATCAACCACCCGTTTTGAGCCTGACAATATAGAAAGACATGAAACTCATACTGATCTAATTTCACACCTAGTCAAGAGTCAAATCCTAAGTCATTCAATGGAAGTGAGTTAAACAGTTAAGTTAGAGATGTGAATCTAGCTAAAGAGTTTTCCTAAAATTTGGCATTTCGTCTTGAAGAAAAAAATTATTCTTTTTTCTTTTGAATCATAAATCACAGGCCAAATTGCCAATTTCAATATCGAGCACTTTTTGTTAAAATAAAAAAAAAAAATTAATACAGAAATATTAAAGGGTGTCCCAACAAGAACGCAAGATTTACATTTTAAATAAATGACTGGTGCAGCAATTGAATTGTTTCTCTGGCTGTATGACATGTGGCGCCGTCTTGTTGAAACCACAAGCCCTCCACATTCATTTCTTCAATTCTAGGCAAGACCAAACTGGTTATCATTTCACGATACCGAATACCATTGACTGTTTTCGCTTGACCTGCCTCATTTTCATAAAAAAAAGGTTCTCCAGCCCAAAAACCATACCACACAGTGACACATTGAGGATGCATTTGCTTCTCGTGAATCACTCGAGGATTTTTCTCACCCCAAATGCGACCTTTCTGCCTATTGACGAAGCCATCAAGATGGAAATGGGCCTCGTCACTGAAGATGATTTTATCGGCAAAATCAGCATTTTCATGTTGCCTCTCCAATACCCAATTAACGAACTCCCTTCGCTGGTCATTTTTTACTAACCTCGTACCTTCTACTAGCAAATAATAACAATTGTTCAAATGTCAAACAATGACACTTCGAATGGCGCCAAATTTAAATCTTGCGTTCTTGTTCGGACACCCTTTATAATTTCGATGGCTTTTATTCGATATGGACATGATGTGTCTTAAAACATCTAAGCTCCAACATAAGCATTAAACTACACTCTTTACATTCTCATGTGGAACGACTTCTTAAAAACCTTGGTGATCACTAGGTTAAGGCATTTCATATATTTAAGAAACATGCGCTTAAAAATCAAAATATGCATTAATGCTTTTATGAAAATTTAAAAAAAAAATCTTTCAACTTGTCACACATTTTCAAGATTTTAGTAACGAAAATTATTTAATACTACTCAGCTGCTAACATTATTGGAAAGAGCGAACCAGAATGATAAGAAAACATTCATACATACAAAGAAAAGAAGAAGAATATGGTACATTAAATGTGGGATTTTTGTGAAATATTTTACAGACAACCTATAGGTAAATATTTTTGAATATTAAAAATATGAAAGTGCATACGCCATTTTGGCAAAATATGCAAAAATATGTTTTTATAAAAAAAATATGCAAAAATATGCAATAACAAATTTATGACATTTTGCAATAAATTCTAGTATTTGGAAAAGTATTTATCCAAGTAAATTTTAAGTTACTGAATAAAAACAACACCTCGTCGAATATTGATTTTCAGGTGTTCAATTGTTTGTATTTTACTGATGTAGACAAGTGACTTTGCATGAAAATCCTTGCCTTAGTGATCAAAGTTATTCGTACAATGAAAGAATGCCAGCAAAGGAGCTGAGATAGACATACTTCTGGATGTTTTTTGTCGACTAAATAAAATCAAATAAAATGTATAAAATATCTGCCTGTAAATTAAGACTAGAGCTAAAAAACTAAAAAAAAACAGTCTTATTTTCGTAATCAAAGCACTTTAATTAATCCAAAAAGAATACAAATACTATGGACAATTATTCAGTGTTGACAAGTGCTACAAATAATTGCTTTATTTAATAAAAATTTCAGCAACAATTTAACCTTGACCTCCACAAGAAAATCAAAAGAAAACAGAAAATTTTAAATCAAGCTGTTATATTTACAGCCTCTGCATTTGTTGAAACTTATTGTTGCTTCTATTTAAGATATTTTTCAGCTAATGACATACAGCTTTGAAAAAAATTAATTTCACATTTAGTTATTTATTTACATGCCTTTTTGTTTGATTCTTTTTTTTTTTACTGTTCAAGTTCAGTTTAAAAACTCACCGTGCAATAAATGAAAAAGGCACCCAATGCAATCATACGCAAGAGAGCTGGACTGGCGGCACGTACAACCTAGAAGAGCGTGAAAGCAAAGAAAAGAAAAATATAAATTTAATTAAACAATAAAATGAAACAGTTTCATAAAATAAAATTAAAAGTTAACTAACAACGAATTAAAACTTTAAATATGAAAAGCAAACAAACGAATTTCAGTGTATAAGCCCAACGTAATGGCCAATAAAAATAAAGCAAAAGTAGAAGAACAATTTTATCAATATTTAATTGCTGCTACAGAGGCCAAGCAACGTATTTCCTTTTTTTAAACAAGCAAAACAATTTGTTTGACTTTAATTTATTTCTGCAGTTCAAGAAAGTTTTTTTTTTGTTTTTTTACTTTCAATAATCTCCTTAACAATTTCTTATTATCGGAAGTAAATTGTTTATTTAGAGTATGTGCGTGACAGAAATGGATTATAGAAAAATGGAAATTAAACTCAGACACTAAGAAATTCTTTATAAAATAAAAATTTAAAAAACCAGGGCGCAAAATTAAAGGGCTCACAGCGCTCACTTAGAGTGGGTTTTTCAAAACGGTTGTACTATACAAAATTGGCGTAAAATAAAAACGGTTGAAACATAAAAATGGCCGTAATATAAAATAAGCTTCGTATAAAAAGTACACGTAAAAAGGAACCTGAAATAAAAGTGGGCGTGTCCTAAAATTAGTGTAACGTAACTATATAACATGAAAGTGGGTGTAAAATAAAAGCTGCTTCTATATAATTACACAATTAAGCAAAAAAAATTTATTTTTAATATCAATGAAACGGGCTTTTCTGTATTAAAAACTTTATTATAAAAACATGTAATTAATTCCCACTCCAAATTTCACAATTCACCCAAAAGTAAGCTTCAGCGGAGAACAACATTTTTAATGAAAATTTTGACAAACAGAACCATTTTTTTGTTAAAAAAAAGTTCAGCCATTTGCAAGCATAATGAGATGTCATAGCAAACTAAGCAAAAAGCAACTGTTAGCTATTAAATGGGATGTCAAATAAAGCAGTGTTGCCAACTCAAAGTTGTGAACCTCTAAAACAAAAAACAACCACTATAAAAAATGGGCGTAACATAAAAGATACATGGTTACTTTTATTTTAAAAATATTAAAATTATAGGAAAAGTAGGCGTGGCAGGTATTTTCAAATAAAAGGTATTTATATAGATTTTATCCTAAGGTTGCGGTAATGCCCGTAATGATAATAAAATAATAATAGGCGTGGCAGCTACAGAAGTTTAGCCCTGACTTTTTTTATATTTTTCTTAAATTTTCTTAAAATAAAAATATTTTCATTTTTGGGTTTTCCTAAAGAATTAGGGACTCATTTTTATACCAAAAAAAAAAACTTAAAGGGCAAAGAAAACGTATTTAATTAAAAAAATATTTTTAATTTATTTTATTTTTTTAATAAATTTAAATCTTGTTTATTTGACCTTTTTTTATCTGAAAATAAATAAATAAATTTTTTTTGTATTTTTTTTAAAGATTTTAGGTCTTTTTATATATTTGAATTATTATTAAATTAATTTCTAATATTTCGACACGCCTTCGTATATCTTTCTCAAGGAAAATAATTTTATAATGAAATAAAAAATTTTTTTTTGAAATGTAAATGTTTTTTAAAAAATTTGAAAAAAGTTTTTAGTATCATAATTTTTAATTACATTTCAAAAAAATTTTCATTTCATTATTAAATTATTTTCCTTGGAAATTAATTTAATAATAATTAAAATATATAAAAAGACCTAAAAGCTTAAAAAATATTTATTTATTTATTTTTAATAAATTTATATTTTAAACAAATTCTTAAATACCAACCGACATACCTTAACTTGCTGATAACGAAATGTAAACCAAGCGGCTGGTGGTAGCAGGCCAATTACAACGCAGGCCAAAGCTAAAATGCTAGTGCGCATTGGCCAATTTAAAGCAGCAATACAGGGTGAACCATCTTCACAGTAATCACAGCCCTCAGCACAGGGCAAGCATTCATATTCATTGATAATATTGTAAGTTGAATTTTTCCCCTAAAAGTAAATAGTTCAACAAGATAAAAAATAAAATGAAAAGAGAAAAACAAAATAATTCTGAAAACTAAAACACATACACGCACTATAGGCTGGCTGGTAAGAAAAATTCTATACATTTTTACTGCAGCTTTTTTTGATTTTCTTAATTTAGTTTCCTCTCTTTTTCTCAAATCTAATGCCAGTTGATTTTGAAGCATTAACGACGGTTGGTAAAAAAATACCCAAAAATAATGATATTTAAAAAATTCTACTACAAAGTAAATGACGAATATAGAAAATCTGTTTTGCTAGAAATGGAAATAAAAAATTGAGCCGTAAAAATATTTTTACTAAATTGCTTAACAGAATATTTTCAAAAGAAAGCTTATATAGTTCAGTTTGGTTTACTTTATAGTTCAGTTAATTTACTTTATAGTTCACTTTATAGTTCACTTTATAGATCACTTTATAGTTCACTTTATAGATCACTTTATAGTTCACTTTATAGATCACTTTATAGTTTAGGTTGTTTGTTTTTGTTTTCAATACAATCATACGAACTAAGCTTTAGTTAGAATAGGTTCTGCCTTGATAAGTGAAAGGCTAACGAGTTTAGTTATTTATCGCTAGTTCAAATGGGGTCTATAGTAAATAAAAAGACCTAGTCTTTTCCTCTGACCAGTTATTTGCTAGTCTATTTTCTTTACATATTTTGTTTAAACACAATTAAAAGCATAACACATTTAAGTATGTAAATGTAGACATTAAGAAATTTTGTTTTCTGTTTTGCTTTGCTGTTAATTAAAAAGTTGTAGTTGGAATTATAAAAGCTTCCGATTGCCTTTTCTTGCATAGAATGTGTTTTGTGCAAAAAAAAAAAAAAAAAAAAAAAAAAAAACACAGATGTTGCTGACAGATATGAGCATGTGAATACAATATTCGTACAACAACAACAATTATTGTTCATTCATTTTGTAATTCCTTTCATTAATGGCAAACTAAAATCTTTACATTTACTTAATTTAATAAATTTTGAATACAAAACAAAGTAAATGTGATACAAACTGCTGTCTTAATTTACTTTTACAACTAAATAAACATGTTGTTGTTTTCGTTGTTAATGTTTGTTTTTTGTTTTTTTATATAAATCTCACTAAGAGTTTTCATACTTAATTTATACATCATGATGTTGTTGAGGATAATGATGATAAATCGTATGAATAAAAACGCCCACAACTAAGTACAAGAAAAAGTCTGCAAATGAAAGGAAATTTTCCAAATTTATTTAAAATCAAATTAGGTATTTGCTATTCGAGTTTAATAAACCCCATATGGCAAATTATGTTAATCATATGAAATATGTTATTTTGTTTTTTTTTTCCTAAAATCTATTTTAAGCTTATGAGACACATGCAACTAAAAATCTTGTAAATAAAATCGTATCTTGCTGTTTTACATTTTTTTTTAGTTACAACTCACGCTTCATTTAGCAAAATGTTTATAAGAGCAGAGAAACTAAAACAAAATCATCGACTGATACGAGTACGTATGCTTAATATTTGTTGTTAAATATAACGTATACGTACCTCGCAATGGTTTTTTAAATCTATAAGAGATTAACGTTACTGACTGACTGACTGACTTATCATCATCGCTCAGCCCAAACGGCTAAAGCTCCGGGCTTTAAATTCGGTAAGCAGGTTGCTAACGGGATTTTTGGAAATTCAGAGGGTAAAAACAAGTAAAAGCGAACTTTTTATATCTCCCAAAGTGCTATAGTTAGAACCAAAGTTAAAGCTACAAAGTATTCTATTAAAAAAATAAGCTGATTGTTACTTTTTCGATATTTGTAAATACATTTGAGGGATAAAAAGGGTAAAAATTAAAGTTGGTACCTTTTATAAGCCCCATTAAACGTTCAAAGCAACAATCACAGCTAAAAAAACTAAATTGTATTCTTTTCTACTTTAAAAAAATCTCCAATGTATATTGGCACTTTTTTAAATTCCAGCAAATAAGGGGTAAAATAAGTACCCCTTTTTACTAATATTTCTAAATATTTATTTTTATGTAAATTGATGCAGCTTATAAACATTCTATTATTAATTTGTAACACCCAATAAAACTACATTTAAAAACTAAATTTCAAGTGAGAAAAAAAGTACCAAAAGGTTAAAATTAGTTTGGACTTCAATTTATTTAATTTTAGTTTGATTTTTTATGTTACGTGCAAACCTAGAACTGTGACATTAGAATTAAAAGGTACTAAATGAAATAAGAAATTATTAAGGGAAAGAAAAAATTATTAGGGGACATGTGGTACTTTTTATTCATTTCAATGGTAATTTTTGATTTTTTAATGAAAATGAACTTAGAAGTACTAGATTGGGGTCAAAGGGTCCTGAAGACAGAAAAAAATTATTAGGGGAAATGTGGTACTTTTTATTCATTTTAATGGGACTTTTTGATTTTTTAATGAATATGAACTTAGAAGTACTAGATTGGGTTCAAACGATCTTGAGGAAAGAAAAAATTATTAGGGGAAATGTGGTACTTTTTATTCATTTCAATGGTACTTTTTTGATTTTTTAATGAAAATGAACTTAGAAGTACTAGATTGGGGTCAAGCAGTCCTGAGAAAAAAAATATTAATGGACATGTGGTACTTTTCATTCATTTTAAAGGTACTTTTTGATTTTTTAATGAAAACAAACTTAGAAGTACTAGATTGGGGCTGGTATTTTATATGAGAAGAGTTTTCGTGTATGAAAAAATGTGAAGCGAATTCACTTGAAGCAAGTCTATTTGTTGCTAAAGCGTATTATTAGGCCTAGTTTTGGTTTCTTTTCCTCAATTTTAATTAATTTTTTAATTTATTTATTTTTCATTTGTAATAAAGAAATTTTATTTGTCAATGAATTATATCACAAGTACAAATTTTTTACTTGATCTTAACATAAAGACACTCCAGACAACAGAATATATATTTCTCAGAATAGCTAAAGCAAATCTAAACACTTTGAAATGTTAACATGTCGTAAGCTACTTAGTGTTTCGTGGACGAACCTTGTTTCTAACAATGAAATATTTTGAAAATTTAATTCACAACATCAATTTCTTCATGCCAAGAAAATCCGTAAAACTAAAAATTTTTGTCATATTAAAAGTATGAACCGAGTGCTTTTTATACTCTAAGGTAAAATCAAGGGGAGGACAAGGCATTGACCGAAAACAGAAACATTAAATTGTAGACAGGAACCAATCAGAATGACAGAGAAGCTTATTCAAATCATACAAAATGTTAGATAACTGTGAAGCGCTTACAACTTGCTTCAAGAACAGAGTGAAAGAATTAAAGTATTTGAAAAGGCTTATCAACAAATCAGTTTTAATTTGAATTTGCCATGGCAGGCAATTTAAACTTCACTATTTATTACTTGATTATTTCTAACTTCAGTTTAGTTTTAAAAAAGTTCCAAGAAATAAAAGAATTTTTTTCCCCTTTTAAAAGCAATTTTTCTTTTAGTGAAAAATACTTTATTACACCATCTGCCTGGCTGCCACATAAGAAATTTATGGGTTGTTTTTTAAGTATTTAAAAAAAAAATATTTTTTCTTTAAATAAGAATTTAAAAAGGAATAAAAATAATAATACTTAATGAAGCTGCTGAAACACATACCCACTTACATATAAAATCATATACTTACCAGCATTAGCTTCTCATATTCCTCTTCCAAAAGGCTGCCATTAAAATATTTGTGGTGACTTGTGGTATCTGGAAAATAATAACCTTTACGGCAAACACACTTATATGAACCACGACGAAAGCCTAATCCCTGTATGGCCTCACACTGCCAAAAAAAAATAAAAACAAAAAAATATTATATGACAGACATAAATTATTTTTCAGTTTTTTTTTTGTTTTGTTTGCTTGTTGGTTTTTTATTTTGGTGAGAAAATAATAAGGAAACAGGAAAAAGTTATTCCATAAGAGAGCGGGCTTATAAAAAAGTTGTTAAAAACAAATACTTAATTAACTAAAACTTTATTTATGGGTTAAATAACAAAGCGTACAGCATTACAAACGGCAAAATAGCTAAAGCAATTTTGTTGCAAGGGGGAAAATAGGGCTCCACCGTGAGCCCATGTTAAAAGGGATTTAACTGTGAAAGAAATTAGGGTAAACTGCTTGAAACAAAAAGAAAAATTTTAAATTAAGTCATGGAAGGATTGTTTATGTCTTCCAATCCTTTAGAAAAAATCCATTTATTTGAAAATGATAGCAAAGCAGAGAGGTAAATGCAAAGTCCCCGCGGTCTGCTACTACAACTACTATCTTGGAACTAACAACTATTGCCAATAAAGGTTTTTCAAATAACTCGTAAACAGATCTACAAATCATTTGATAAGTTAAATCATAATATTTCACTCTACCAACTACACCTTTTGGGATTTAGCAAATTGCACCATAAAATGATTAAAATCTTGTTTATCTAACAGAACAACAACTTTACTAATGTCCTACTATACAAAGTAGAGAAACAAAGTCTACAAAAAAGGCCGAAGCGGGCATGTGTCAGTCAAAGAGACTTAGAAAAAATGACATTAAACTCTAAGTTGAGCTGCTAAAGAGCCATTGTAGACTTAATTATTACATAATTAAAATCCGGTCGTTTTAACTAGACACTTTGGCATATGTTTTGTGCGAGTGCCAGAAGACCTAAGCCTGATTGGCCGTACAGCAATTACGAGATTCGTAAAGAGTCTTGAATTGTATTTAGTTGTTAACAGGGCTGTACAAGAGATATTAAAGATCGCTTTGCGATTATAGCCCATAATAATAATTTTAATAATCTAACGGAGTTTAAAAAGTTAAGTTTAGAAATCTTAATTCAAAACTTATCAAGGTTCCATGTGGGCTTCCCCAAGACAGTTATGTGGGTGCTATTTTGTTTTTCTTCATTATGAATGATTTAGCTTCAGTTATTTCAGACTCGAATGCTGATGACGTTAAAAGAGCAATTTGATATTAAAGCATTTACTCAATCTAAATTAAAAAGTGTAAAAACATCTCAAAATGATACTGCATAAGCTTCGATCTTCTGCGTTGTCGTGGGGATATACAAGGCAATCAACAGTTTTTCTGGGGAGCGAACTCTAATGAGCTGTGTCCGGTAGGCAACAAACTCCAAAAATTAGTTGGACGGTAGGCCTGTAACTCGCCTTCATAAAAAACCCTCTCACAATGAAAAGAAAGAAGAATTATATTAAAAGCACTCCCAAAACTGTTGAAAAACTCGGAAAACAAAAGCCATCGACCTTTGTCAAGTGTTTAATTTTTACTTAGCTTAATAAGGGGCTATGTCGATTTCGAGTCCTTGCTTAGTAAAATTAATTTTACACATAACTTTCAGCTAATAACTTGAAAGTATTACGATCAGTTTGTGCAAATAAAGTCTTTTTCTAGCGATTCATATGAGAATTTAATAAACGTTAACACCTTTTTTAGAATTATGAGAGACTGATAACATCAAAAATTAAATTATTTTAAATTTAAAATGTGTTAGTTGGATGTTATTATACAACTTTTTCGTTAAAAATATCTATAGACTTAATAAAAAAAAAAAAAAAAATAATAATAAAAAAAAATAGCCAAAGTAGAAGCGGTGCCAAAGTGAAGTAAAGGGCGTTTTTTATAGACGTATAGAACTTTAAATTGCAATAAAACAACGATGGATTATTCGATTGATATGAATTTTATTTATCCGAAAGATAATCTTGTGGCATTATGATTTCTGGCATATGACCGGCACGGCTGGCTCGGATGTAGCCCAATCTGAACGTCCAATTTTCGATGACTTTTTCCAACATTTGTGGCCGTATATCAGCAATAACACGGCGAATGTTGTCTTCCAAATGGTCAAGCGTTTGTGGCTTATCCGCATAGACCAATGACTTTACATAGCCCCACAGAAAGTAGCCTAGCGGATCTTGGAGGCCAATACACAGGTCCAAAACGTGAAATTAGGCGCTCACCAAACGTGTCTTTCAATAAATCGATTGTGGCACGAGCTGTGTGACATGTTGCGCCATCTTGTTGGAACCACAGCTCCTGGACATCATGGTTGTTCAATTCAGGAATGAAAAAGTTAGTAATCATGGCTCTATACCGATCACCATTGACTGTAACGTTCTGGCCATCATCGTTTTTGAAGAAATACGGACCAATGATTCCAACAGCCCATAAAGCGCACCAAACAGTCAGTGTTTCGACATACACTTAAGGATTAGCTTCACTCCAAATGCGGCAGTTTTGTTTGTTGACGTATCCATTCAACCAGAAGTGCGCTTCATCGCTAAACAAAATTCGCTTATGAAAATCAAAATTATTAACCATTATTTTCGAAATAAAATTGCACTATTTGCCAGCGTTATTCAGACGTGAGTCTATTCATGATGAATTAGCAAACCAAACTGAGAATAAATCAGTTGACAGCTATTAAATCGGTGGCCATCTTGAACAGTAATGCCAACTTAAAGTTCTATACGTCTATAAAAAACACCCTTTAGTAGCTAGAACCAGAGCTAGAAGGAGAGTACTAGTAAAGCGGTTAATGCTATATTTTAGAACCATAAAATTATTATAGAAACGCTTTTCTAGGGCGTCATGGTTTTTATACAAACAATAAGAAATTGATAAACTGCAGTGATAAATTTTATCTTCACTTTTAGAAAAAAATTCTTTAAAGAATTTAAAGAATGTTTGCTCCAACAGTGAGTCTTAGAGTTTTTGTATTAAATTTATATTTTTATCTTGTTTTCGTTTTTTCTTTTTAAATTGTTATATTGTTTTTTTTATTAGTTTTATTTCCGTTTAGTGTTTGTTTTACAATTTTGTTTGCTTACCATGGTGGTGCGTTGTTTACACTTATCCGTCCCTGCAAATATATTAAGAGGCTTGGTGGTGCCAAGTATAATACGTTGAGGACATTGATCAATATCAACACGTCTCAAATCAATATCAATGCCAGAGGTGCCTCTAAAAAGTAAACAGAATAGAAAGAAATACAAGAAAATAAAATATAAATTTTTGAATTGAAAAGAATTAGAAAAGTTTAAAAGTATATGAGGTATAAACATAAAGCGCATACGAGTATATTGAATTTTGAGCAAAATCCTTAAAAAAGATTTTAATTATTAAAAGACCCATTTCTAATTCTAGAAGAGCCATTAAAATTGTTTAATTAAAATAAAGGCATGGCTGGTTCAAAAGTATAAAGATTATTAGACGAAATTTCAAAAAAAAAACCAACAGAAATTGCATTTTTTATTACTTATGTAAGTCGCCAGCGAGTGGATAAAACAGTGACGATATAAAAATTTTATTGACGAAGTCGCCGTTGACAGTAAAATCAATTGCTGTTGATGGCTTTTTAATATTAGATGAGATGCCTTAAAGTAGCCGTTGAGTTGAAATAGCGACATATTTGTCGCCATATTCTTTTGGAGCCACAAAATGTTTTAATCTTTTCAACGGGAAGTTTTTTTTAAATTAAAAATTCAAATTGAGAGCAAAATTATAATAACAAAGTTAAAACAATTTGAAAAACTAATTGCTACACAAGAAAGAAGCAAAGTTTGCGAAGGCGGTTATTATCTATTAACAAATAAATTAAGCTCTATTAACAAAACTATAAATTAAAAAAAAAGGATATGTGGTTGGTAATCTTGTCCTTGCACCAAAACGAAAAAATTTTCAAATAATGCTAAATTAACAAAAATAAAAATTTTCTAAAAAAAAAGATATGTGACGAGCGGTCATGTCCTTGCACCTAATGTAGTGAAAATTTTATGTGCAATAACCCATATAAATCTACGTATAGTTGTCGACTTTTATTGTGGTCTGATGGTAATTAAGACTAAAATTAAGATTTTTTTAATAAAGGATATATGGGAGCTAGGCTTATTCTTGCACCAAATCTAATGAAATTCACAGGATGTATAACCCATATAATTACACAAATAGTTAAGAAGTTTTCATTTGATTTTAATTAATAAGTGGAGCATTACATCTATATAAATACAATTTATTTTCTGTTTGTTTGTTCGCTATACAAATATGTGTTTTTAAACGGATTTTTCTGCCATTTTGCACCAATGATTTTTATACTCGAAGGAAGGTCGTCATATACTTTTGTACTAGCCATGCTCATTCTACGTTCAGAATTGAGATAAGTTTTTTGTTAATTGAAATTATATTTTTCAATAGATTTCTCTAATATATTTCACATATGCTTGCTTACTATATCTCAAAAAATCGATTGAAAAATATAACTGTAATTAACAAAAGAGCCATCTCAATTGTAAAGTGGGCGTGGTACAAAAATTCAGAAAAATCCGTTGGAAAACACAAGTTTGTATAGCGAACAAACAAACAGAAAATGAATTTTATTTATATAGATTTTTCAGCCACTAACACGTTTTACTAGATTAATGAAATTAATTGAGTGAAATGTGTTTCATGAAATAAAATCATTAAAATGCACATAAATTAAGGTAAATTGAGAAATACTCGTATGTCATTGAATCAATAAAACGATTTCATTTAAATTGGTCCATAATCATAGTCACAAAAAGTACGCTTTAATTAAGAGCTGACTTTTGTTAATGAGAGTTTCATGAATACCAAATCATTTTTAAAAAAATACCGACTTTAGCATGACCATGATTATTTGCTATTATTTTTATGAAACATTGTTCTTGGCGTGTAACATACCAAACAAAGCTTGAGACTTCTTTTGTTTGTTGGTTGCTTTAATAATATATTTATTGCAGCAAAATTCAATTTTTTTCAACAAGATCTCGAATCTATTTAGATTAACTTTCTTTAATTTATTTTAGTAATTTTCTCTAACGCAGCTGAGCTCTCAAGTTTTAAATTTCGAAGAGGTTTCAAATGCGCTTTAAATAACTAAAAGACTGCGGGTACATGCAGCACTTTATTTTGGCTCAGACTATCCTTTTTTTTCTGGCTCTGTGAGATTTTTTAGTTTTCTTTTAAAAGTAATTTGAAAAATATTTTAATAAATTTGCATTTCACAAGCTACAGCTATTGGTGCAAAAAAGCAAACATACCAAGAAACAACGAATGCAATCTAGTTTACATGGCAATCTAGGGTATTACGGCTTGAAAACTTTTTTGCAAAAAAACACTCAAAACAACAATAAAAGTTAATAACACAAAATCAAAACACTTGTGTGTTCTACTTCCTTTTTTTAAACTTTTTTTGATATTATATTTTATTTTGCTTATGTGTATTAATATTTCTGTGATAATAAGCAAAAAGCGCTCAAGTCGACTTAAATAAAATTTGATTTGTTGCAGCACTTAGCTGCAAAACTTTATTATTATGGGTGGGGGGTTAGGGGGCGTTATATTCCACAATAAACAAGATGGGATAAGAGCAAATTTCAAGTCTTCTGCTTTAAAATGACTTAAGCAGTTTTTCCTTATTGCCACAGATATATTTTCAGACAAAGGGTGTCTCAATAAGAGTATACTTGTTAATTTTCAAATTAAAACAGGTATTTTTTTGAAAGAGTTGTGTTTTTTTTTATTCGATGGTAAAATATTTGTTCAGGCGAATAGCTTAGTGCTTAATGAAGCAAAGTCATCTTCTCCTATGAAATGAATTTCCATCTGCATGGCTTCATGAATAAAAAAAATATGCTGAATTTGGGGCTGTTGCAGTTACTTTTTTGAAGACGATACCGAAATTGTGATGACTGTGAAATAAATTCGTTACAGGAATTAGATAACGCAGTTCTTGGGGGCTTACCTGCACGATATGGATCTGGATGACAAGATGTTGCCAGCTAACATACAGCGCTTGAAACAATCGATTTATTGCCGTATGAAATGAAAGAATTGACTCTTACAGGAACACACTTAGAATATCGAATTAAATGTTAAAAAAAAAAGAAATTGAAAAGTCGTTTTCAGAGCCCTGCACTACAAGTTCCTATCACCATTTTAGTAAACGTTAATGAACCTTGATTCTCATTCCTTCCTTAAGCTCACCTTAACCTCAATTTATGTGTTGTTAAAGGATTAAGGGGGGAGGGAGGTAGGAGCTGATATTTGTTAAGCATTTAAGAAAATCTTGATATTTCATGTAGTCAACATGACTTTTATACTCTCTCTGTTGCTACCACACAAGAGCTCTTGCTTTATGATTGTCAACTGTGGAAATCTACTCGAAACTAATTTTTACACTTCATTGTATCGCATAACGCAAATATGAGTTGTTTTTTTGTTAGTATTTTAATAAGTTTATGCATAAAGCAAACGTGTATTCACCAGAGATTTTGTCTAAAGCCAACTAAACTAAAAACAGAATTATTTAGTAAATACATGCATGAGTGTGTGTGTGAATTGCTTTTTTTTTGTCTTTCAAATGAAATACATATAATTTATATTAATGCAAAGGCTTTAACAGAGAAGTGGCAAGAGCAACACGAGTGGCAGAACTCGTTTCTTTTTGCTCATAAATATTTTATTGTTGTGGGAGTAGGTAATTCTTCCTGTGCTATTTTAAGCAACACACAATGTTGGCATGTGAAAGGAAAAAAAGTTTTTTTTCACTTGTTTTGTTTTGATTGAAATGCAGCCAGCCAGCAGTTGTAAAATTATATTTTGTTGTTGTTGTATTACATTTGCAATGCTGCTTTTGAACATCAAAAATGTGTTAAAGTTTGTGTTTAACTAAATTTTTATGGCATCAAAAAGTTGGCTTTTTTATTCGCTTTGTAATTGCTCTTATAGTTTACGGGGAAGGTCTCTTCTATGAGTTCAAAGCAGCAAAAGGAAATTATTTTTTTTTAATTTTAATTAGAATTTGCAAAATTATCTTTTTAAAGAAATTTCAACAGAGGTTTTACTGCTCTCAAATTCAAATTATGTGCTATTTAATTTTATGTCCTTTTAAATGTTTTTTTTTTATTTAAGTCACTGTAATCATCGCTTTATTCCAACAAAAAAAGTTAGTGGGCCTTATGGATCATAGACACACTAAAGTCGGTATTTAAATTCATGAAATTCTTAATAACAAAAGTCAGTTTTTAAATAAAAGCCTCTTTTTTCTAAGACTATGATTATGGGCCAATATCTTTACGTTCTTTAATTGTGTAAGTGATTTTCCAAAGCTGAAAAAAGACTATTTTGCTTTAAAATAGATTCGGACGGTTTATTTGTTTGCCGCATTGAACAGACCAGCCGGCCAGTTCCATTTAATTTGTTTTGATTTCTTACATCTGGCTGTAATTAAATAAGAAAACCACTATGACAACAGAAGTACTTTGTGATAAGCTAAGTAAGCCAGCTGTCTGGATGAGCCCCTATTGCAAAATTTAGGTTAGGCTAAGCACAACCTAAAAGAGGCCAAATCGCAGCATTCACTTGACTTGAGTCAGATTGTGTTTTCAACTTTGAAGAGCAAGTCTTTTGTAGCAAAGCATGACATCGCATAGCATTTCAAAGCATTATGACACAGAGACGCATCCTAACGCATACTGACGCATATCAACATTGTTGGTAATAAAATTTTACTGCATGCAGGCTGCAGGTGGATGTTTTAAATTACTGGCTAGTCAACTAATCTAATGACCACAGTCCACATTGATAAAAATTAAATTTTGGTTAACGAAGTGGGCTGCTTCATATTCAGCAGCCATAGTTTTTATTTTGCAGTCAGGTTAGAATTAGTATTAGAATCAGGAGCGCGAACGTATCGAAAAAACAAGTAAATATAACGATATTTTATCGAATTCGACATTCAGTAGCTTTCAAAAAAAAATATTTGGTACGATAGAAGTCGTTATTTGCGATGATAATTTATGTGCTGTTAACTTCGTTCCAAACTTCAACAAACAAGACAGTTTGCGACTGGTCTAACAGACTTGTCAGCAAAAGATGACTGCAAATATGATTACTTATGCATCTCGGCTTGTGAAATATTTGCCCGTAATGTTTATTATTATCATGATGAATACGAGATTGCCATCAAATAATAGGTGAACTAAACTTAAAAGCAGATCTTGTTCTACTTGTCCACCATTAAAGTGATACAATATCACAATTAATAAAAAATAAAAGCATAAAATATAACAGAATATAGCGATCCTTCAATCTGGCTTGTGTGATTTTAATAGACTTTGTACTGTGGACGGGTGTCCTCAGACTAAATTCACCTCCTTATTGTGGGAAAAAAAATTTTTTTTTGAATTTTAAAAACACAAAATAGGAGTTCAAATAAAATTATTTTTTGTGTACTAAATTTTTTTTCTGCGAACAAAAATTTTTTTATGCGGAAAAATTTTTTTTTTGTGCGGAAAAAATTTTGTTTTGTGCGTACTAAATTTTTTTTTTGTGCGGACAAAATTTTTTTCCGAATGAGTGTGTGAATTCTGACTTGTATAAATTATATTTTGGACAACTATTTTTCTCGGAACGAGCTGAATTCTGAACATAATTATTTTTGTGCGAATAAAATATTTTTTTTTTTTTGGAATTACAAAACCTAAGTTAAAGAGGCAACCGTAGCGTTTGTTAGCGTCCTATATTTATATTAAAGTGTCATACCTACCTAAAAGTGCTGGCGATCTGTACTCGTATTCTCTACAAAAGAGTTAATCATTTTGTTTAATAAAAGTTACTAAAAACACTAGCTAGCATGTCCTTACAGGTCAATAATAACAAAAGAAAAATCAAACAAGCCAACTTCACTACAAAACGTGGCGTCAAAATTGGTTTTTCCAATTAATCAGCGTTGCCGCCGCGCTATTTCGATATACGCATTAGAATTTTTGACCGATAAAAAACGCTTGCCGCGCCAATTTAGGTCTTGCTGTTAGAGTTGGAATAAATTTAAAAAAAAAACATTTTTTATTATTTTTTTTTTAATTTGATATCCTGTTAATTCAACGCTTTTACTGTCATTTATTTCATTCATTTATTTTTTGCTTTTTTCACTTATTTCCTTTTTATACTTTTAAACAATGAAATTGCTGTTGAGCTTAAGTTGTTGTTGCTTGTTTTTATTATGCACTTTTAAGCATAAAAATCTCCTTTACAGTCACTAAAGCGGGTACTCTGCACTTGTACATGCGCTGAATATGAAAATTCCTTTTCTTTTCATTTATTTTTCATTTACAAAAGAATAACGGAATCAAAAATGGTTGCATTAACAAAAAAAGAAAAAGAAGAAGAAGAAATGAATATGCAGTTGTTACCAGCAACAACAAATCTTAAATATTTTTCAAGTGGTATTTTGTGTCTTTTGTTCTTTGTTGGTTGTCTAACAAACTCACATGTTTAAGGAAAAAGAAAACAGAGAAATTTTATTTGTAACTAGATATTTTTGGTCAATTTCGCCTGGACCAGACTGTTCATTGTGGACGATCGACAAAAGTGCTAACAATCTGAAACTGCCCTTCAACTTAAGCTGTTGCAGCTGCCGCTTATCTGAGAGTAGGAAGACGATGCAAACCAACCAAGGTCTAGAATAAAATCAATTACCTCTTTAAGTGAGAGCTCATCTACCATCCTGATGGACAAGAAATAGTTTTTAGGAAAATTTACTCTAAAGCCTTGCAATTCAGTAGTTTTGAAATTTTGCTACAAATTTTTAATTGAATCAATTAAATATCATTCAGTAAGAGTTCACTTTTTCATTTCATGCTGTAATAAAACGATTGTTTCACGTGCTGTGTGGAAGAAGGCGCCATTTTGTTTAAACCACTCGACGTCCAGATGGATGCTGACTACTTGAAGCTACAATAACTGCTTTATCATGTTCCTGTAACGAATTCCATTCACAGTCACCGCAATTTCGCTTTTATCTTCAAAAAAGAAAAGCCTGAGCAAAATCCCCAATAGACAGTTGCTCGTTGTGGATACATTTGTTTCTTATAAATTGTATGAGGATTTTTCTGAGCCCCAAATTTGGAAATTTTGTGTATTTATGAAGTCATTTAGATTTAAATGAGCTTCAGGGGAGAAGCTGAATTTTTTCTAAAAATTTCCATTGACTTCACTTTGCCCCATTAAAGCTTTGTTCTTTCATAAAGCGTACTATTTTGACTAATCGGAAGAGATATATGTGTCAGCTGAGAAATTTCAAAGCTGCCACTTTCAAAAAAAATACTTTAAATTTGAGACTCCCTTTTTAAAATTAAAAAAAAAATGTGGAGACAGTTTTCTAGACATTTAATACTAGTTGGTAATAAATGTTAAGAATGAAAATAAGCAGATTTTGAGAGTAGATTAAAATGGATTTTATTAACGGCCTATTCAACGAAGTCACAAGAAAACCAAAGCGTACGAAAGCAAAGCACATTTTTATTGAAAACAAACACAAATTTGCTTTGCTTTAGGTTTTCTTGTGACATGGCTAAACAGGCTATAAATAAAACCAACTTAAGCAACAGGTGCTTTATATACAAGTTGTAGTCTAAAGCTTCGATAGTCTATAGCTGTCAAGTCTACAGTTTAATTAAAAACAAAAAACCATTTTCAGACACTTAAAAACAAACCAGATGAAACTCATTTACAAGTCGCTTATTTACTTTGAAGGGTATGTAAGATGCGCCACAACCGAATTTAATTTGCTTTCAATAATCTTTTTTTTTTTTTTTTAGAGACAAAGTTAAAGGAAGAGTCAAAAACTTTATGGGTTATAAGAGAGTTAAAGAAGAAAAGTTTGTTAGTCCCTTAAGGAAACTGTTGTAAGTTTCTACTTGCACTTCATGTGTGTACTCGTATGTGGTTTAGGAATGTTTCCAAACAAATAATTTTTTCAAGTTTGGGGTTAATTTTTTTTTTTTAATTTATTTTTCTGCTTCATTTCAAGTGTGAGTTTTTTTCTTCTTTCATTTTCTTACTTAACTAACTCTGGCAGTTTATATAAAATTATTAAATACAACAAATACAAGAATACATACTCGTAGTTTTAGCCTTTCCCATTTACATGTAGTTAGTGAAAAGAACTCACATGAGTGTGAGTGCAGGCATGTGTGAGTGCCAAAACAAATATTTGTCATTTAGTTAAAGCGCTTGTAACAAAATGTTTAGAAAACATTTTTGAAAGCAAAAACAAAAGAAACATTAAATGAAATCCTGGAAAAGTTAAATAAAATTTAAAAGAAATGTTGATGATAAAATTATATAAAATCAAATTTGAGTTAAAAAAAAAAAAAACGTTTGTTTTATGTAAAAAAAAGAAACAAAAACGATTTAATGAAATCACAGAAATACGAACCTGTTAATCAAGGCTTTGCTGTGAAAGCCTACTTCAGCAGTGTTTGAAAAACCACTGAATTAATTTACTGACTGTCCCTTAATCTTGAACATTATCGTTCTTTTACATTTGAAACAACAAACTACTATTAACAACAGTTGCTTATTGCAAAGGATTTTTTCTTCTAAACCTGTTAAAGATTTTTATTTGAAATTAAACTGTCAACAGCTTGTAAATGTAAAACAACTTTCGATAAAAATGATTTTCTTTTAATTTTCCTTTTCTTTTTCTATTCGATTAACATTTAATGTAAACTTGGTTGATCTACTCCTTTAATCTTGTTTTTTATCCTTTTTAACTTGTAATTGTATTGCCTGTTTTGGTTAAAACATTTCTAAAATGCCCAAATTAGCTTGTAAAGGATTATTGTTATTCATGCGTTTAGCACTTTTTTAGAAACCTTTTTTTTTTTTTTTTTTGGAAAATAAATTATTTTATTATGTCTTGTTAAATCTATTTTGGACCAAAAAAAAGGGTTTCTTCTCTTTTTATTTCTTTTCTATTTTTTTTTTTAAAAGGAGACAAGAAACTTGTTACTCATTTAAGAAAATCAAAATTCTTTTTGGGAAAAATAAAAAAAAATTCTTTAATATTCGAGAATTTTCCTTGAGAACACAAATATTTATTTAAGCCGTGTAGAAAATTTTTTGAGCTGGAAAGCCGAAATGAAATTAAAAAACAAAAAACGAGTTCTTTCTTATTATAGAACTCATTAATTCTGAACGTAGAGAGGGAAAACGAAGTCTACAGAAGTACTGTAGAGTCTAAAAAAGGCTTTTAAAAATTAAAGAAATTCACAGGTCCTAAGACTATTAAGAAAGAGACATAAAACTAAGTCTTCGTGACTACTGTAGTGCGATTCAGTTCAGTCTTATAACGATATTTTTTTTTAATATGCAAAATTTGTGACAAAGTCGCAAATAACAATTTCTATCCTACCGAATATTTTTGTCGGAAAGTAACTGAATACCGAATTCGATAAAATATCGTTATACTCATGCAAAGCATTGTGTTGAAACTAGGAAGGAGGAAATAGGGAGTAATGTCTATGAACATTCGATTTGAACCCTCCTACATCGAAAGTGGCAGGGAAAACGTATTCAGGAAGATTATTCTACAGGCGAAAAACACGGCTGAAGAACGAATTCTCTCGGTAATATGTTGTTTTTTCGATACGAAAAATCGCACTACTGACCATTCAAAGTAAGTGTGCTATAGTCAAAGAGACTCCTTAGCTTCGAACATATTCAAACAGAGAAAAGAAAATTAAGTCTTCAGCAAAGTTATTTCTCTGTTTGCAAATAATTCAGCTGTCTATCTACACGTTACATCTAGACCATGGACTATAGAAAGATTTTTTGGTCTGTCGAGGCTGACAAAGCAGAATACCGATACACCCTGCCGCATTCATCTCTCGGTTTGTAAACAGCAGATCGAGAGCATGATTTTGCAAAGAGGACAGTCCCGCTCCTAAGTCTAATTCTAAGACAGGTAGCGAAAGACCTCACATCTCTTGGATTACTAAGGAGACCAAGTGAATAGCCAGAAAGCAAAGATTATTATTAAAATCTAATTGACATAAAATAGTTAAAAAGCCTCATTAATCCTAAATGTATTTATTAAGGCAGCGCCTGTTCTAAAGCTCAAAAGAAATTAAATGAAACTCAACACTGAACTAGAGGTTCTTATCTGGGACAGCCCTGAAATCTCATAAAAAAATATTCATTTTGATTTCTCTTACACTTTTACAATCTGCACAAAAGCTAAACATTTTTATGAGGAAAGTAAAAATTTAAATAATTTTTTTATTTGATGCTCAAATTTTAGAAAGAAACCAACTTTAAACATAAAATGTTTTTCTTACTTTTTATGTTACAGAATTTTATTACAATCGTAATTCATTTCATGCTTTTAAGGGGAACTATAAACTGTTTATAGAACTTTTTAAATTCACACAAATTATATTCAAACAATTTATTTATTTAGTTTTCATACTAAAGTCTTGCTTGCTCCCTTTCATGTAATTTTTTCATAAATTTTTTTTTTTTGGATAAGAGCATTGGTCTTTAAAAAGTAATAACAGCCCTAGGTAAATAGGGTGTAATATTATTTGCATAATTTATTTTGTAGTAATTTAAATTTTCTGTTATTTAATTGCAAGTCTATTGAAGGTGATCACTCAACTAAAAGTGTTTATTTTATCTGATAACAAACTTTTACTCCAAAAGGGGGAATAAAATTCTATAAAAAAAAGTTATATTATCTCTTTTTTGTTATGAAAAGCAATCGCAGCCTATAAAGGATGTCTTCGTAAGAGTGCACTTTTCAAGTTTATGCGGTAATAAATAAATCGATTGTTTCTTTCTTGCTGAGATCAAATGTCGTCCCTACGGTACAGTTCAGGTTACAAGAATTCTGTTATCTTGTTACTTTCAGCCTCGTTTTCAAAAAATTAAGGCTTAACCAAAATCTATACCAAAAAGTTGTTTGTTCGTGGGTGCATTTGCTCTCAGAATTTTCTAAACCCCAAATTCGACAATTTAGTGTATTCACAAAGCCATTTGCTTAACAATAGGCCAAGAAATCTTTTTAATGGAACAGTTTGAGGGTTAAGTTCTTTAGTATTAAATTTCACTGAACATTTTATATAAATATGTAATTTAATTATTCGATCATTTTATAAATTTAAGCTTGAATAATATTTATAATAAAAATTTTATATAAATTAAATTAATTTTGTTTGTTTCTTTGTTCGCCAAAAAAAATTTTTTATTTTCCAACAGAGTTGTTTTTTACTCCAAAGAAGGTCGTTATGTACTTTAGAACCTGCCACGCCCACTTTTAAAAAATTTTCACTAGCCACTATTTAAAAATATGTGCTTCCGTACTTAATTTAAGCCTGAAATTATGCTTTGAAAAATTTTATTTATCACTTTGTTGGGCGCCTCTGATAATAACTTAACAAAAAAAGCAACTTTATAAAGCAATGAAGGTCTGTAATTAAAATTCTATTTATAAATGGGTTTCTCTAAAAATTGGTACATACGCTCTCTAAGCATAGGGACTTTAAGGAAGCAGACTTGCGTAATAAAGCATTGGGCTGAGCAAAACCGGCCAAAAACATGTAGTTTTGTATAAATGAAATTCATTTTCTGTTTGTTTGTTAGGTAAACAAATTTTTGTTTTGCATTTGTATCAAATATCGTAATTACGTATTGACAGGCCCCGCCCACTTTTACTTATAATTAAAATGGCTCATTTATAAATGAAAATTTTATATTTCAACGGTGTTGTTGGAGAATCTGCTCCGGAACTAAGCGACTAGTAGAGGATCTTCAACACACGTTCCATTCGTTATTTTCTAAAAATTCAAACTTTATTCAATCAAATTATTTACAATAATTACAAAATGTGAAAAGTGTTTTAAGAATGTCTGTGTGTTTTTATTCTTGTTTTTCTTGCCGTCGCTCAGTTGACAGAAGAAAGAAAAAAAGATGGCTGTCTTTCGTCACCCACGAAAAAATGGCGCCTTTTTCTCTCCTTTATCTGAGCTTTGTTTTGTTAACACAATACCGTGTTGTCAATTAAATTCACACGTTCATAATAAAAAAATTTAATTGTGGCGGTAACAAACGGTTGTTTCTAAAACTTGATGCACTTTAGCTAAAGTGTCATTCATGAACCTACCATGCCCACTTTTGTGTTTCCTTTTTTTTAAATTATTAAAATTAAAAGTAAATTTTTTAAAGGTTCTTTCCACTTGAAAACACGCATTTAGTTAACAAGTCCACTTTTTCGGCTACTTAAAAAAAAAATTTGAAGCTGTGTTTTAATAATTAAAATCCAAAAATTCAGTATAGGATTCCAGGACACTTCATAATACAGTCATGAATCCAAATTAAACTGTTGTTCAGCCAATACAATTTTTAAATTCATTAAATCCCCCAGAATGCCTTAAAAGTTGACACGCCTGTTATACTAGTACTTCTAAGAAATATTGATTTCTTAGAATAATATAATAGTATTTAGTAGACTATTGGTGAAAACGCTCTTACCAAATATTTTAGAAGCGTTTGAATATGTTTTTGTATCAAGAATAATCTTGATTTCGATTGATATGCACTTTTATTTTACAAAATTGCAATTCCTTTGGTAAAAAATTAATAAAGGACAAAGACTTAAAGACTGCTTGTTTTTCTTATGGATACTTAGTTATATAACTCCTGCTCCGGTGTGGGAAGCTATACTTTGAGTAAATGCAATAAGGAAATGCTCTAAAATAAGTAAAATTGTTAATTCTAAATATCGTACTGCAAAACTATTTCGAAAAACATTCTCTAGTCTTGTATGTCAGGCATTACCCACTCATAAAGTTATTTTCATATAAATTAAATGTATACATCCTATGGCAATCGAATGATAATAAAAAAATTTTAGATAAAAAAATTCTAAGCCTTCTTTTTTCAGCTTTAAAATAACAAACAAACAAGAATACGTGCTTTTGTTTTTTTTGTAAAGAACCTACATTGTTAACTAAAGTTTGACTCTCTCAATGTTACACAGTCTTATTACGTATTTTCCCTCTTATATTTACTTGAATTTAAGTAAATTTGTCTGTTCTAAAAGACAAATTGTGTCAAATAAAATTTACTTTTATTGAAGCCAACAAAATGTAGGATTTACTTAATATATTCCAAAAATGTAATAAATAGGAGATCATCAACGTACTGACTTTATCCACAAAAGTAACCATGTCATTTACAATGATTTGAAGCAATAAAAACTAAAAGCAAAAAAAAAAAAAAAAGTATCAAGATGCTATTTATTTCGTAATAACGTTTACTACATTTTAGGTTTTATTTTTTACACAAAAGAATGTAGCGTCAAGTGAATGGTAAAAAGACATGATATTTCTAACACAATCTAGAATAATTTTTTTATAAATTGAAATTAATTGTTTAATGCTTCATAACGTAAGAGAATTTTTTTTTATAATTTACGCTTATGTTATATAACGTAAGAAAAAAAATTATATACGTTTTATTTTGAAATTAATTATTTTTTATTATCTCTAAGGCCAGCATAGAAGAATTCTCTTTAAAATTTTTTTTTTCTGTAACGTAATTTTTTTTTTTAAATTGTTTTATTTTCGTAAGGCAAGAAAGGAAATATGTTATCTATATTATAACGTGAGATAAAAAATTTTTATGATACTTTTTTCTATATTATAACGTTAGATAAAAAATTTTTATGATTTATATTAAAATTAATTTTTTTTTTTATAATTTATTTGCAATTAATTTTTATAACGCATCACGTAACAAAATAATTTTTTAAAAGTTCACGCCAAGTTGAATTTTTATTTTCTAATACAACGAAAGAGCAGCGATTTTTCTATTATTTAGGTTAACATAATTTTTTATGCTCCATAACGTAAAATCATTTTTTTTAAAGTTGAATTTTAATTTTTTATATTCCACAACATAATGAAATAATTTTTAAAATTTATGTTTATATAAATTTTGTAGTTTTTATAATAAAAGAAAAAAATTTTCAAATGATTTACGTTGAAATGTATTTCTTTCTTTCTTTATACGTTACGTACTAAGAAAAGAATTTTTTTTTTCAAATTAATTTTTTTTATAATGTATTTGCAATAAATTTTTATGATCCAAAACGTAAGAAAATAATTTTTTTTTTTAAATTCGCGCCAAGTTGAATTATCTACAACGAAAGAGCAGCGATTTTTCTATTATTTAAGTCAACATAAATTTTTATGCTCTATAACGTAAAATCATTTTTTTTAAAGTTGAATTTAATTTTTTATATTCCATAAGGTAATGAAAAATTCTTAAAATTTACGTTAATATACATTTTATAGTTTTTTTTAACAATAAAGAAGAATTTTCTAATAATTTACGGTGAAATGTATTTTTTTCTCTATAACATAAGAAAATAATTTTTTATTTAATATTAAATTCTTATTTTCTACAAC
Organism: Thelaira solivaga; assembly: GCA_947397855.1. NCBI lineage: Eukaryota > Metazoa > Arthropoda > Insecta > Diptera > Tachinidae > Thelaira > Thelaira solivaga. Next base: position 17,180,211 of record OX377614.1, on the reverse strand, counting down.
GTAATGGAAGAAATTTTTTTATAATTTATATTGCATTCAATTTTTTATTTTCCACAACGTAAGAGAAAACGTTATTATAACTTACGTTGATGACAATTTTTTTAGTTTCTAGAAAGGAAATTAAATTTTACAATTTAGTTTAAATTAATTTGTTATTACGTAACGGAAGACATTTTTTTATAATTTACGTAAAATTAATTTTTTATTCTCTATAACGTAAGAAAAGAATTTTTTATTTAAAATTAACTTTTTATTTTGTACAACGTAATTTAAGTATTTTTTCATATGATTTATATTGAATTCGATTTTTTATTTTCCACAACGTAAGAGAAAATGTTATTATAACTTATGTTGATGACAATATTTTATTTTCTAAAACGGAAATTAAATTTTATAATTTACGTTTAAATTAACGGAAAACATATTTTTTTTTTAAATTTTTGTTAAATGAATTTTTTTATTCTCTATAACGTAAGAAAAAAATTTTAATTTAAAATTTTTTATTTAAATTTTATAATTTACATTTAAATTAATTTGTTATTATTATACTTAACGGAATACATTTTTTCTAACTTACGTCAAATGAACTTTTTATTCTCTGTAACGTAATAAAAGAAATTTTTGTATGAGCTACGTTATAATGAACTTTTTATTTTCCGTGACGTAATGACAAACATTTTTTATAATTTACATTGAGCTTAATTTGCTATTCCCTACAATGTGAGAGACGACATTTAGTATTTTCTTTATAAATTACTAAAATATTTTTTATGGGTTACGTTAAATAAATTTTTTGCTTTGTATAACGTAACAAAGGAACATTTATAATTTATTTTTATTTATTTAAAAAAATTCTTTATTTTTGGCAATTGTTTTGTGTATTTTTTAGGCTTTTATTTGCTCAAGGAACTTGAACTTTAATTATCATAAAATTTTAGCCTCACAATAACGGTTAACGACCTCCAATTACAACCTTACGATTCATTTTTTTAACCTTTTAAATGCCCAAAGAGTTTTTTTTTTTTTGTTTTTTATCTTTAATCGCAGAAATATTTTATTATGCTTATGCCTATATTTGAGGCAAACGTTTTTATATTGTATTACTTTCTGCTCGTTGTAAATAAGCAAATTATAGTTTTGAAAACAACAAGGATACACCAATCAAACGGAGATATTGTAGAGATATTTTTGTAAAACAAAACTCGTAATAAAAAACAAACGGTTTAAGGCAAGGCTATTTATTTATTCATCCATTCGTTCACTCACTCCTTAAAGTTATGGAAAGAAATTCTTAGTAAAATAAACAATAAATAAAATAAGTACGAGTATAAACTGTGAAGAAAAATAATTTTCGTTTACTTTCTTTATTTGTTTGTATGCCAAATAGGAAAATATTTCTTTGAAATTGTAATGCTTGTGTTTTATTTCTGCTTGAGGGTGTTTACAACAATCCTGATCATTTTAAGTAATAAAAAATATTTATCATCAGGCCAAGTAAATACTAAAACAAGATATAGAGTTATTGCTACAGGATGTAAATAATTTTGTTTCCATTTGTAAATTCCGTTCAAATAACGGAGCCTTGAAGATTTAAAAAAAGAAAAAAGAAGACCATAAAGTCGTATGCCCAATGCCTAAGTAGATTTTTCAGGAATGCGGTAATCGTTGTACTTTTTTCTTATTTACCCTTTTTTTGGGGAAATAAAATTTACAAATTTAATTGAAGCATTTCTATTTCGGTTTCAATTTTAATAACTTTAACCGTGACGAATATTCAGAACATTATGAAAAGAATATTTCCTGATTACATTTTCCTTGGTTGGTTGGCTTTTTTTTTCACTTTTGTGTGTTTAACTTTGGTTTCCTTAAACTTATCTGCACAAAGAACTTCTGCTTCAGGTAACAAATAAAACGTTAAAAAAGAAAAACGTTTTAACTTTAACAGCAAGTGTAAGTGTGCATGTGTTTTGTTAAAAAAAAAAATTATTCCTTGAGCTTATTTTGTTTACAAAAGAACAACTTTTGGCAAATTTATTTTATACTGTAATAAAAATATAAAATTTACTCTTAACATTAACAACTGAACAGTGTGTATTCATAAATGCACTTTTAAGGTCAACAATATTGAGCGAAAATAAATTTACCAAAAACAAAAAAAAAAAAAAATTAATTAATTAATTCGGATAAAAAAGAATACAAAAAGAAAATACAAAACCAAATTTAAAGCTAAATTCACTCAATTACTCTGAACAAAATTTTTATTCACACAAAATATTTTTTACATGTAATTTCACATGTCTATCAAAAAAAGAGACCTCATGCTACATACATATATAGGGAAAAGCATTGGTGTGAACGAAAATGTTTTTCAGAACAAGTGGGTATATTCAGTCTAATGTTTTGTCTCTGCAACAGATAAACATAAAACTTTGTACGTAAAGCACTTGATTTTTATTTATTTTTTAATTGTCTTACAAAATTCTAGATGATTTGATGGGCTGGCACACAAAAAAAATTTGTTTTTTTAATTCAAAAACAATAAATTTAAGCTTTGCCATAACTGTCAAATTAGAATTAAGCTGTCAAAATTAGATTCTTTTGAATTCATTACACTTACATGACAAAAATTGCCATATTCATACAGCAGCAACACACTTGTAATCGAGCAACATAAGCAATAACGTTAATTTAGTGCTTTTCTCACTGTTGTTAGTGCTTTTTAAGATTTCTTAGGTGTTAGTGAATCTTTTTTTGTTTTGGTATTTTTTTTCTTTACGCGCCCGTGCCACTGAATTCATATGTAAGCTTAAACAGGATAGCAGGAAGCAGAAAAGAGATTGAATTTTTTAATTTGGTCTGTTAAAACAAGTTTTGAGTGGAATTGTGAAAGTAATTAATGTAAAATAGGAGCGGATAATATTTTTTAACAGATTTTTTTCTAATTCTAAACAATAATAAAGAAACTTTTTGGATGCAAATTTATTAAAATTTTAGTGCTTGACAAAAAAAAAATACTTTTCACTAAAAGATTAGGTGAGCACCTATCGCTGGAGCCTTATCTTACCATTTTCAACCCAGGAGTGGCATTCATGACTACCACTAGTGCCCCGTGACCAGTAAAAAATACAGGTAGCAAAATATATAAGCTAAAACTACGTTACACACGCTCTCATGTTAAAGGAATTGGAATTTAAAAAAACATCAAAACTATTGTGCAGGCATTTTTAAACAAATTTGGTTTCATAAAAAATTTAATAAGTCAGTAAAGCGCTAAAAATACTCTCGGCACGTTCTTTCACTAATAGCGGCCTCACTATAGGTATTTGAGAGCATTCGATGAGCAGATTTCTTCATATTAAAGCAGACAATTAAAACCTCCCGCAAATGACGAGATTTTGGCTCGTAAGCTGACATGTTTAATCGAGAATAACTTTATGATGCAGACACAAATCGGCTAATATTTCGAAGGCGTTATGTTTATCTACGATCTATTTATTTCGACTACCACTTATCGCTTCAGGCATCTAGTTCAAAACGGCGGAAGCAAAAAAATACCATTCAAATATTGGTAGAATTTTTCTTTATAGAAGCTACAGCCTTTTGAAAAAGTTGTGTTAAGGGGTCCTATTCATGTGCCAAGGAGTGTATATACCATTCAAATGGCCTCAATGTTTGTTTTGTATACTGAGAAATTTCAAATCGCTTGACACTCAACTAAGTTTTTGGTTTTTAAGGGCGTGAAGGTAGGAAAACCGGTTTGTTTTTAGCCATAACTCAAGATACTAAGGTTGCTTGGCAAATTCCAAAAACAGAGTCTTGTTGTACTCGACAGCACCTACCAGAAAAATAATATCAATTCTTAGGTATTTGCACTTCAGTCTTTATTTAAAAACAAAGAAATAAATGTCGCATTCGATATCGAATGAATTTGAGCAAAATTTTTTCTTTTATGTGAAAAAAATTACGCGCTACCGGTGCAAAATTTATAAAATTTTTTATTTTTATTGTAATAAAAACACTTGATGAATTGAGTTACTTGGCGGCTAACGGCCATTAATTAGAATTGCAAGAAAACATTTTGAATCACCAACTCGCCAAGGCAACGGCATAATAAAGTACCCTAGATTAACCTTGTGGTGGTAAGATATCTATAAAATGTGCCAAAAGAGCCGGCCACTAGCAGAAAAGGTGAAGAACTATGTCCTTACTCTTAGGTGCCCTGCAGCTTTTATATATAATTTTTTTTATGCAACTTAAATTCAAAAATAATTTTCTCGTTTAATTTTTTGAAATTTTTTTAAATTAAATAAAAAAAATTTAATTTTCGCTAAACTTTGAAGACAGTTTTTTTTTAGTCACTCTAACGTAGTCAGGTGTCAGGAAGTAAAACATAAATTTAATTTTATTTCATTTCAGTGTACTCGTGCAACAAAGTAAGTTAATACAGCTTTTTATCCTCATCCTTGCTAAGCCACAGCACTAAAATTCTTTTTCTTTTTCCTTTTAAATAAACCCAACACAAATTAAGATAGCAGCATGTTTCTGCACACAAGTGCTGCATGGAACTTAAGATGAAGAAAAAAAATACCTCAGCTACTTAACAAGTTATTCGTTCGTACATGTTGTAACCCAAACTGTAACTCATGCCAGAGAGGCGGACGCTGGGTGTGTTTTGATGTAAAAGAGTTTATGTTCTTTTTTTTTTCTTTTTTTTTTGTGTTAAAAGTAACAACGAAACTTGACAACATTTTGCCATGTCATTTGTAACAGTTACAAGCATCATTCACTTGAATACAAGTCACGATGCTTAAAAGAAATTTTCTTTTAAATTTTTGTTTCCTTTTTTTTTAAGTTTTTGAGGTGCGAAATAAATGGTTGCAACATGTTGCAGCATGTTGTATAAAAGACAAAAAAATCACATTCAATGATTTCTTTTTAATGTTAAAAATTTAACGATTTTGTAGAAAAAAATTTGGTTTCCTTTTTCACTTTCTCTTTGGTTTTTTTTTTTTTTTTGATTTTTTATTAAATATTTTTTGTTTTCTTTGTTATGGAAATTTTTATTGAAATCTTAAAAGAATATCAAGAAAATTTATTTATAGAAATTTTTTTAATGCCACTTGAAATCAGCAAAAGAGCCTTTTAAAGTGTCCTTGCAAAGTTATTTGCTTTACAAATTGTGATTCTAGGGAACACTGATAGACATTTTAAAATTTAAAAATTTAAAACCACAAGTTATAGTTTCTTGTAAGTACTTAATTGACTTAATGGAGCTTTTTAAGCGCACCAAACAGTCAGTTTTTCTGGATGTAATGGGGTTTCGACATACACTTGAGGATTAGCTTCACTGCAAATGCGACAGTTTTGTTTGCTGACGTAGCCATTAAACCAGAATTGCGCTTCATCGCTAAACAAAATTCGCTTATTAAAATCGGGAACAACGGCAATCTCGTTTTGGTCCCATTTGACGAATCTACTTGATGATCGGGAGTCCATTCATGATGAATTGCCAAACCAAACTGAGAATAAATCACTTGACAGCTGTTAAATCGGTGGCCATCTTGAACAGTAATGCCAACTTAAAGTTCTATACGTCTATAAAAAACACCCTTTATTTTTAATAACATCATTAGAAGCCGAATTGTTACATTCGATGCCGAGCAAATTATTTCATTTCAAAAAAAGCCTGGAAATGCTATAGAATTTATTTATTTTTTTCACAACTTGTCTGGTAATCTCTGGCAAGGGTTAGATCAAAATAGAAATCTAGTGGCCCATAAACTCATTCGATATCGATTTTTATCATAAATGGAAATGTTTGCTTAATAGTGATTTGCCATGACTTGGCATCTAAACTGTAAGAAATATAATGAAAAGATTTTATTAATATATTTTTTGCTGGGAACTTACACGTATTGCAACTTAATCATAAACAATAAACGGTAATAAGGACGCACGTAAACCAGCAATATAAAACCTCAGCTGAAGTCTGTTCTGTATTTAAAAGGATAATAATAAATACTCGTATTTAAAGGTATAAGTGGCAGTCTCTGCATGTGGGAATTTGCAGGTTTCATTAAAGCAAAAAAAATATAAAAATAAAAAATTTATTTTGTTTAAAACCTTTCTAGGCTAAACAATGCCAGTGAAGACAATTTGCTGTAATCTTTTACTTGTTTATTATTTATTTTTATTTTGCTGAACGTGGCTCTCTGCTTAAGTTTGTTCCAGAAGCAAAAGCTATAAAAACAAACATGCGATTTGTAGATTTACTCTTGGGCTTAATTTGATGAGGTTTTTCTGTGTCTAATTTATTTTATTGAAACGTGAACAAATTTGGAAAATAAAAAATAAATTAACAGATTTGGATGGAAAATATGTTTACATGAGCAGACGATTATAAATACCGAGAATTTGTAAGGCTTTTAAAAGTCTTAGCAAAATTTCTATTTTGAAAAATCAGCAAATATTTCACCTGTTGCCTGGTAAACAAAAAACATACTCGTATTTCATAAAAAAAAAGTAAACAAAAACCTTTTAAAGGATTTAAATTCTTTTCTGAGACTCAGTTATAAAATGAAATAATAAAATAAATTTAATTTTATCGTTAACCTTTAACTTTAATGAATGGAGTGTGAAGTGTTAGGGTTTTGTTGATCTAAAACAAGTTAAATAAGTTCGGTGGTGAGAACTAAATTTATTATCAATTAAAAAATTTAAGTGTGTTAAACAGTTTGAAATATAGCTTTTTTCAAAAATAAATTGACTTACAACACTTATTTTTAATTGACTTAATTAAAAAATTTGATTATCTCAGCTGAATATTTTAAATAAATTTAAGCTCTCTCCACCAAAGTTATTTTCTATGTGTGTGGAAGCTCTGCTGATTAAGCTGAATATTTAATTTTTAATTTTAATTGATTCACTAAAGTCATAAAATATTTTTTTAAATTTTTTTTTAAGGAAAGGAAACAATATAAAAATTATTAAAATTATTTTATTTAACAAAATTTTAATCTTTATTTGTGCTTAAATCCAAAAATTGTGTTGGCTTTTAAAATTTATTCTTTTACTCATGAGTTATTTATTCAGTACAATAGGTACTGGAAAGGATAGCAAATCCATAGTGATCATTTCATCAGATGCTACTCTGAATCCTCAGCAGATTACTCCCAACATTTCTTGCAAACATTAGAATAAATTTAAATTTCTGGAATTAAGCAGAAATAAAGATTATTATTTTATTAAACTTTCAAGTTCCAAATAGAAATTATTACACATTATTTTATTTATTTATTTCTTAGTTTTATTTAACCTTTTTTCTTTTTAATTAATATGACTTATTTATTAAGCTTGAGGTCTTATTTTATAAATTTATTTTTATATCGATATTTCGCTCCAAATTGTGTAGCTTCTTCAGGATATAATTATAAATTTTTTACTAATTTAGTTCACTCGTAAATCTAAACCACAAAATTGTTAATATAGAAATTATTTTTTTTTTTTTTATTAAAACAATTTTTTTAATTGTATAATAATTTTTTAATCATTCCCAGACACTGGAAAAATCTCTTTTTCCTCATCGGCAGCATTTGTGTCAACAAAATTACTGCTCATCAAAAGCAAAATTCCCATACATTAAATTCCTTAAATAATTTTCTTTCTTTCTCTTGTAAAATCTCTTAATATTTTTACAGTTTTACTTTTAGTTAAAAAGAAATCTTATACAAGGTGGCGCAAAAGTAATCCTAATATCAGAAAATGCTATAAATTTTGCGATTGGCCCCTAATATCAGTTCTGTTTTGACATTTGTGTAGTAAACACATGCGAAATACACGTTAATAAACAATGTTACGCTACACTGGTCCAGAACGCGGAATATTGGTGACTATTTATTTGACCAATAATCGGTCGGTGACTTTGGCACAACGTGAATTTCGTCGCAGATTTCCTGGCCGTCCAACGCCTACTGGTGCAACACTGCGACGTTTAGCTGCTCGCCTCGAAGAGACTGGCACAACACGATATGCTGCCAGTCGTGGCAGACCCCGGAGTAGCCGTTCTGCAGAGAATATTGCTGCTGTAGCTGAGGATGTCATGGAAGCGGCGTCGAAATTGACCAGACGACGTGCTACGCAAAAGGGTATCAGTCGACGGTCTTTACAGCGAATTTTGGTACAAGATTTGAAGATGTTTCCGTACAAAGTCCAGACGATGCATCAGCTGTTAGATGCTGACCGCCAATCATCAATAATAATCATGACTGATGAGGCCCATTTCCATCTTAGCGGGTACGTAAATAAGCAAAATTTACGCTTCTGGGGCACTGAAAATCCGCGTGTAACCCACGAAGACCCATTACATCCGCTCAAAGTCACTGTATGGTGTGCTGTTTGCGCTGGAGGAGTCATCGGACCTTTTTTCTTCGAAAACGTCACGGGCCAAACGGTTACTGTGAATGGTGAGCGCTACAGAGCAATGATCAACGAGTTCTTTTTGCCGCAACTTGATGAATTGGGATTGGAAAACATGTGGTTCCAACAGGACGGTGCAACGGCACACACTACACGTGCCACAACGGATATGCTGAAGGATGCATTTCCCGGTCGCCTAATCTCCCGTTTTGGCGATTTGCACTGGCCAGCAAGATCGCCTGATTTGACCGCTGCAGACTTCTTTTTGTGAGGCTTTTTGAAGTCGCGGGTTTATGTCAACAAGCCTCAGACTCTTGCAGCTCTTAAAGACAATATCCGTCAAGAATGTGAGGACCTATCGCCGGAAGTTTTGGCCAAAGTGATGGAAAATGCCATTTACATGACATCATATTCTCGACTTGATGTAAAAAAATTAAAAGACCAAATAAAAATAATCTACAAGAAGAATCAAAGTTTTTCATTTTTTTTTTAAATTACAGCCAAAAAACATCGGAAGGTTATTTTTGCGCCACCTTGTATAAAAACTGTGAACTTGATTTCTATTTCCTTTTCGAATAAAAAAATTCTTAAAAATAATTAAATTCCACTTAAATTGTCATCACACAAAATTTAATTTAAAATTTAAACAACCAAACAAAGACAAGCATTCAATTTTTTATGTCGCTCTGAAGCAATTAAAACTTTTAAATTTGTTAATAATATAACATCAAGTTCAGGAATAAATAAGCTCAAAAAAATAAGCTTGAAACACAGATAGACAAGAGAAAAAACAAAATAAAAAAAATCTAAATTAAGTCTGTCTGAACTGAAAATGACTTTGATAGTAATTTAACACAAGAATTAGTGACAGCATATAATCGGTTTAAAAAGACAATTGAAAAAGAACTTCTTGCATGTCGTTTTATTGGTTTGTTCAAACATTTACTTTTGTAAGAGGCTTATGTCAAGACAAAGTTTTAAAATGTAATTGAAATATTTTTTTAATTGAATGTTTTAGCTTCTCTTCCTCACTTAAAAGTTCCCTTGATAAGGTCACTTTTTACACACAAAAAAAAGTACAAAATCATAGTCAAATTAATTAACATTTTGAGTAATAGAAAAAAAAGCAAAATATCAAACAAAAACAACTATAGACTTGAACAAAAAAAAAAAAAAAAAAAAAAAAAAAAATAGAATAAAACAAAAGTTCTTAAGCAAAAATTTTGTTTATAATTTTTCTGTGTAGTTAACAGCTTTCTAACTCCTTTTGCTAAATCAAATTTAAAGCTCTTTCAGCTAATTTATTTAAATACACAGTAAACAATTTGAGTTTTCAGAATTTGTTATTTTAATGGTCACAAATTTTATTACTAAATTTATTTTTTTCCTTAAAAAATACGAATTTTTTTATTAAACAACTTGCTTTATAGAAAAGTGGGCGTGAAATAGGCATGGCCGTTACAACATTATATAGCAATCGTTCTTAGATATTAAAGACATTTTTGAAAGCACGTAAATTTGGAAATAAATTTTTTTTTTTTTAAGTAAGAAGAAGGAAGAATTGCTAACAGACAGAAAAACAATAACAATACGCAGACAAAAAAATTTTGCGTAATTTAGTTTTTTATCAAGTTATTTTCTTTTTTGACTTTCCACTGGCATTTATTGATTCCTTCCATTAAACTAGATCTCAAGAGGCACAATTTTTATTGACACTTTTACTATAGATTCAGTGTAAAAAAGAAAATTGAAAAGTGATCGACATGATCTGCACAGAGAAAACAACTTCGGTTATGATAAATAAATTTGTTTCCAATCAAAAATTCAGTTGTGATAATTGAATATTTTAATCCTGACAATAGAAAATCGATCTTACAGCTTTAAATATTTTTAACAGAACTAATTTTTGGGCTGTTTTATCGAGTTCTGGTTGCTACAACTGAAAAATTTAATTATCACAAATGAATTTTTGATTGAAAACAAATTTGCTTCTCACAACCGAAGTTGTTTTCTGTGTGTGCAATCATTATATACTAAATTAAACTCTGCTGGAAATGGCCTACTACAAATTTTCGTCAACACAAAATATTTGTTTATTTCTTGTTTGTCAGCGTCAGCCATAGGACTAATCTGTATGGGTGGCTATAAAGCTGAGTTTGTCTGCTATAGACGAATTATTTCGAAACTTATATTTGAAAATATTGTCGGTTAAGACAATCAAATCGGGTTTTCCATGATGTTTTGGACATTCACTTAAAATATACATTGTGTGACTCCAAACAAAATTCAGGTTCTGTTAAGGATAATTTAATATACCCGCTGGCGTATGTCACAATGGGTTCTTCAATATTTATTTTAGTCTTACTGTTGACTGTCTGTCACATCAGAGAGCCCAAGTGAGCTCTCTTCTGTTTTTCTTATTTGAAAACCTTGTGAATGATAATGTCTGACTCACTGTTGACTGAACAGAAACTGAAAATTCTGCTCATTAAATTTGTGATTCATAACGCAAGGCAGCGAGGAAGACAAATACACATAATAAAAGTATTAACAACTTGCAAGTGAAGCTTTTCTGTTTTTTTTTTTTTTTTTTCTTTTGTTATAAATGAAAAAGTGTAGTGCCGAAAGTACTCGTTAGCAATGAGATTATAAACGGGTTTATTATTACTTTCCCAAAGTTCTCAAGTTCAGGCAAACACATTTTATTATTTGAATAAAAATAATCTTGTTAAGTGAGTCTGTGTTAAAAGGAAAAGTTGTTTGACAGAAAATAACTTTTGTGCTTATGGTTGTTGCATAATAAAAAACAAAAGGCTAAAACATTAAATAGCTTGCAAATACAAAAATAAATTTTATGTTGTTTGAAATTATGATTTTGTTGTTACATTTCATTAAAAACTCAACCCAATGCCTGAATTATCTGAGAATTACAGTTTAATATTTTAATATGTTTACAACAACAACGAAAAAGAAACTTTTGCATTTTAGAAGAAGACTTTTTTATATTTTTTTTTTTTAGATTAAAAGCCAATAATTTAAACAGGATTTCAGATTTGTTTGAATAAGTAAATGAATTTGAAAAGCAGAAAATACAACTTGACTGCTTTTTTTAATTTCAAATTAACAGGATATTGAAGAACAATAATTATTATTATTATTTTTAATTATTGTTTACATACACAACAAGACTAGGTTTTATAATTATAGTGCAGGAATTTTTTGTGTACATCAATTTGCCAAATACAAATAAAAGTTTTTATTGAATGTGTCATAATTTTATTTGGAATTTAAAATCTTAACAAAATATTAATCTTTATTTGTGCTTAATTAAATATAAAATTTTTATATGAAATTACTTTTAAAATTACATAAGAAAATTATAAGATTATTCAAAATAGTTATAGAGAAATTTTTTGTTTGCGAAAACTAGTGTTTCTTAGGTCTCCAAAAATTTTCAATTTGAAAACCACGTCTTGCTCAGTCTCTATGACTGACATTAAATCCCTAGAAACTGATTGCTATTTGTAGAATAATAACACCAACCTCTGTACGAAATTTCGCTGCAATCGGTTAAATTTTTATGTACTTCTTCCATATATCCTTTATTTTAAAAATATATTTTTAATTAAAATTCTGTCCAAAACGCAGTGAAAATAAAAAAATATTTCCTCTGCTGTATTGTTAACCTCCCTGGTGTATAACATTTTAATTACTGCAAGCACATAACTATCTCCCGTATGTCCTTTTTTTTAATATTAAATTTTATTTTGAAGTAATCGTGAAAATCAAAGAAAACCATAATTAGTTTTTTACTTTCTGGAATAAATTGAATTTGTTTAAAAACAAGCCAATATCTCATATATCCTTTTTTTTAATTATTTAAATTTTAATAATTAAAAACCAGTACATTAATTTAAATTTAAATCGATGTAAGGATATGTTTAACTTCCTTTACATAAAAAATTAAATTTTAATAAAAACACATTCAAAACGAATAATTTTTTCAAAATATCCTTTATGAAACTTAAGACGATTTAAGGACATGTACATCAAAAGAAAAATTTTTTTGCAATGTAATATCCACTAACTATAATATAGTTTACAATTTAAATTTTAAAATTAATAACAATTTTAATAGTTTTTGAATTTAATTTTTTATTTTCTTCTATTCTTTCCTTCATAAGAAATCTACAATTTTTGTATTAATACCATAAAAATGTACAACTATTTCCCTTAATGTATTACCAATTTTTGTGTAAAATTTCATTTTAATAGATGCAAAAATAAGTCCATCTCGCATATGTCCTTTATTTTCAATATCAAATTTTCATTTATTAAAAGTAATTTATAAAAAGTTTAAAAAACTGCTTTAGTTTTTGGAACCATTTTTGGTAAAATGCAACGCATGTTACCTCAATGTGAGTTCTTACTTTTCAAACATGCTTTGTATAAAAACTTTAACAAAGCATTAATTAAAAAAAAAAAAATAAACAACTATTTCCATTACAATGTTGGCAAGTTCTGTATAAAATTTCATTTAAATCGGCGTAAAAATAAGCTTACCACCCATGTATCCTTTATTTAAAATTTTTTATTTTGGCTGTATTTATTAACAGATTACAGAGAAAATGGGTCGATTTTCTTTAAAAAAAATCTTAGCAAACTCTTCACAGCAGTTTACTTCAGTACGTGTACGTTTATACAAAACCTTATTTAAAAATTTGATTAAAAGCTATAACATTAATAACTATGATCAGAAAATTGATAACAATTTCCTTTAGTATAGTAAAAAGCTGTATAAGAAATTTCACTTTAATCAGAGCAAGGATATTCTTACGCTACATATATCCTTTATTTTAAAAATTCAAAATTTAGTTAAAATTACAAAAAGAATGCAATGAAAATACTATAAAACTTTTTAAAGTAGTTATTTAGCTTTAATCTGTTTAGGGTTTTGCTCAAATTTCATACATTTTAAAAAAAATTGAGTAAAAGCCACAATTTTAGCAAGAACTGTGTGAAATTTTATAACAATTTCCTTTAATATGGTAAAAAGTTGTATAAGAAATTTCACTTTAATTCGGGCAAGGATATGCTTCTGCTCCATATATCCTTTATTTTAAAAATTTGAATTTTTGTTAAAAGAATGCAATTAAAATACTGTAAGACTTTTTAAAGTAATTATTTAGCTTTAATCTCTTTAGGTTTTTGTTCAAAATTCATAAATTTTTCAAACAAAAATTGAGTAAAAGCCACAATTTTAGTAAGAACTATGTGAAATTTTATAACAATTTCCTTTAATATGGTAAAAAGCTGTATAAGAAATTTCATTGTGATCCAGACAAGGATATGTGTAGCGCTCATATATCCTTTATTTTCAAAATTTAAATTTTACCTTAAATTACAAGGAAAGTCTTAAAAATTGAATTAAATAATTTTAATTTTATTTAATGGTTTCCCCTGCCATTCCCCCCTGCGAAATTTGTGATATTTAATCCTTGTGTTGTTAGGCAGGTTTTTGTTTGAAATAAATTAAACCTAAAATTGTTATCTCAACATTTAGCAATTTTATTTATGTTTTCAACATTTTATTTATTAGCGCAATAAAACAAACATTATTGTTCAATAAAAAGAAAAAATAAATAAACAGAAATACATACACAATAATACTTGTAAATAGTGGTTGCGAAATGTAAGTTCACTTTATAGGCTTAACATTTTTACTTGGTTTGTGTAGCAGTATTTTATATTTAAAAAAAATTGTTTTTCCCTACAATTCAAGGAATAGCAGTCAAATTAAAAATAAATTTTATGGGTTTTATTTCGTAAATCGCTATTCTGCACAGTCATAGCTGATTGCTGGCATTTTCAGCAAATACAGTCGACTATTATTTTCACGAAGCGAAAAATATTATTAAAGTTTGAAGAAAAAAATGTTGTTGTAGTGCCGCTTCAACTCTTAGAGCTGTTAAGCTATCAAGCAATGTTGTGGTATTAAAAAAGAGTGTGTGTGTTAGATGACCTTCAAGTCATTATATATTAACTTCACTGTTAGCATTTTGATTATTTCTTTTGTAAGTAGAGCTATTACAGTTTTTATGTTGATTGACGAGCAGCTATTAACGCACCTGAGCTTAATTTTAACTTGTGTTTATTTAAGTCTGTTTATTATTCTCCCTTTTGATTCCCCTAAAATCAGAGAAATTTCTTTTTTATTTGCTTTTTATATTTTTTCTTTTATTATTTTGTTACTGTTGCGATTTTATGTGTGTGTAGGTAAATTGCTTTAGTTAATTGTGTACATTAAGCCAAGAAAAATTACTATCCACAAGTACATACGTTTCTTTTCTAATCAATTTCAGCAATAATTCAGTCATAATGGCAAGCAGCCTAAAAGGCTGCTATGTCATTCATTCAACTTGTTTATTCATTCAATTTTATTTTTCTATTGTATGAGTGGTAGTGACTGCTATAAACCTCAGGCATGTTTGTTGTAATTTAATTTGATTGTTAGGAAGTATTTTGTGATCAGATTTATGCAAGTTAAAAAGGAAAAAAAGGAAATATCCTTTTTTTTTGTTTTTTTTTTTTTTATTTTTTTGTTTTTAGAATAACAGGCTTTCTAATTACCAAGGGTGACTGCGTTTCACTCACTGGATGTTTTACATGTTTGAGCTAAATATTATTTTTGAAAGTAGTATAAGTCCATTTTATGTAAGAAATGAGTTAAGGGTAGTTTTAGTAAGATATAAACACCATTTCACTTTTTTATTTAATGGACTTGTACTACTTTCAACAATAACAGCTCGTTATAGCTTATTTTCTTTAGACTGCAGTTTATATTTTTCATATAAAAAATGCTGCTGCTTGATCTTCTTAACACCAGGACCACACACGGCAAGCTTAGTTGGGCAATTCTTTCTCAATTCTCTTTTTTGAAATTGCCGCTGTGTCTACACACAGCAATTTTGTTTCGGCAATTTCAGCAATCTTATTCAGTCATTCATTCAGCCTTCAAGCTATCTGTCTTCTTTTTTTACATCGAGTACGATTAAGTATGCACCCTTTTCCATTCTTTTTTTCTCTCTCTCTCCTACAAAGTCAAGAATTGCCCAACAAAATTGGTCTAAGCAAAGGATTTTTGTTTAAAAAAAAAATTAAAACCTGCAGGTGGTTTTAAACACATTCTTCCCCAAATACTAAGTAATAATTTTATTCTTCTTGGCTGCTAGTTGTGTACACTAGCACATGTACAACTTCTGACCTGTCATCTTCAAATAATTTTAATACTCTTTCCTTTGCACGTGTAACCTTTTAGACTTTTTTTCATTCTTTAGCAGCAGAAACAACTACAAAAAATGAACACCCGTAAGCAACTAAAATTCTTTTGGTTGTGGTAAAAGTTCTTTCACATATAAAATTCCAATTATAATTAACAAAAACAGCAACTAAAAATAAAACGGCAAAACTGGAAATGACAACGTAATGCTGAAATTTCTCAAAATTCTTTGGTGAATAAACTTTTTCAGCTGCCGTCATTTCTCCCCCAAAAAAAAAAAAAAAAATAAGAAACAATTCACTTGAAAAAAGTTTGGAAAAAACGAGTATTTACGTAACAAATGCTGTGAAAGAGTGTCACAAAGAGAGAATAACAATTATGGGCTGTGAAGCATCCTAGAAAATACTTAAGTTTAAGATGTAGCAAACGGCCTGTAATAATGGCATGAATGGAATGATTTTATTTTTGGTGTTATAAGCAAATAGCTTTTCAAATTTAAATAAAAATTTTTTAAAAATTAAAAAAAAAAATATTTTGATAAAAACAAAATTCGAATAAAAAATCTTTTACTAAAAAGAATAAAAAATTAAAAAAAAAAAAACTACTAAAAAATTTTTTTTAATAAAAAGCAAGTCCACTAAAAAATTTAAAGAAAAAATAATGATAAAAATAATTCAAATAGAAAAGTCTAAAAAAATTGAGTTAAAAAACCATAATAAAAATAACTCAACTAAAAAACTTCAAATAATTTCGAAGGGACTTAAAAAATGTGAAATAACATTTATTTTCTATCAAATGAATATTTTTATGCCTTTTCAAAATGCAGTGAAAACTAATTTTTAAACAGGAACCATCTAGTAGTTTTATGACTTTCGAATAATCATTTTGAATGCGGTATACAAAACAGTGTTACAAAATCCTCCAAAAAAAAAAAAAAAAAAAAAAAACAGACTAGCGTCTCATCAGACGCTTCGGTACTTATTGTACTGAATAAAGAACTCATGAGAATATCACGAGGAAAACAATAAATTTCAAATAATCCAACACAATTCTGGAATTAAGCACAAATAAAGATTTTGTTAAACTTTTGAATTCCAAATAAAATTATTACAGCAAAAAAATATTAATAATTCATTATTTGTTAGTTTATTTGACCTTTTTTTAGGCTCGAGGTCTTATTTTATAAGTTTATTTTTATATCGATATTTCGCTCCAAATAAATTTATAAAATAAGACCTCAAACTTACTAATAATTCCTTTAAAACAATCTAAGCAAAAAATTATGCAAATTAAAAATTATTTGAAAAGAAAATAAAATTCGAATAAATATGTATTATTCAAATAAAGAAATTCTGAAAAATTATTCGAAAACAAAATCTACCAAAATAAATAGGAATAAAAAAAAAATTCAAATAAAATACAATTAAGAATTTAAAAATCAAAAAAAAAAAAAATCTTAAGAAAACACTCGAAGCATAAAATTCAAATAAAAAATTATGAATAAAAACTTAAACGAAATAATATATAGGCCACTTAAAAAATAATTGGAACCAAAAATAAGACACACAATTGCTTAAATAAAAATGCTTAAAAAAATTAACAGTCAGCCTGCCTGCCTATAAAAAAAACTATCGTTCGCTTCTACTTCAGATGACCTGTAGGGTTAAAAAAAAATATCGAAATTTCGGCTCATTAAAAATATTTTTTCTCTTTGTATAACACGCATGTACGAATGTTTACAAATCCTTAAAAACGTAAAGGGTTACGTTAAAACATATTTAACTCGGCATATTTATCTTCACTCACCTAATTTTATCTACTTCGTTTAAAAAGTGGAATTAGCAGTTTCGAAACAGAGGGTCGTTAGGCCACCACGTAAACCAGGTGTAGAAGTGGGCATGGTCGGTCCCTCAATTATACGGAGTTTATGTACCAAAATTTAGAAAAATCCACTTAAAATTTTTATTTTAATCATTTAAGGACTTCTTTCAAATTTTTGATGCTTCAAAAGTAGGCGGAAAAATGAACGTGGTCGGTCCAAAAGTAAATGGCAACCTTCCTTTAAGTATAAAGACTTTATGTACCAACTTTTAGAAAAATTTTATGAAAGTGCCGGGTCGGTAATTAAATCAACAGTAATGGAGTAAAATGAAAGCAAGCCCAATTTAAAAAAAAGTCATCTTCTGCGTGAATTCACAAAATTGCCGAATTTGGGGCTCAGAGAATCTTTAAGCAGTCCATGAGCAACAAATGCACTCATAACGAGCGATTATTTACTGGTGAGGCCTTATTTTTTTGAAAATGAAAGCAAAATAATATCAGAGCTTTGCATCTTTAACTGTATCTGTAGTGCGATTCAGTAACTTTCATTAAGAAAAGTATAATATTTTATCAAATTCGGTACCATAGAAATCGGTATTTACGATTAATATTTATGTGGTCCATAAAATATCGTTATTTTTGTTTTTTCGATACGAATGTTCGTAATAACGAACGATAAGAATTTTTAGCAAAAGGGCTCCAACTGCCACACAGTGCATGAAACACTTAATTTTTTGCAGCATGAAATGAAAAGTGCACTTTGACATCCTTAAAAAGGAATGGAAAAATTCCAGAAAAATATAATTTGAATAGAAAATTCAAGGAAATAGTTTAAATAAAAAAATAAAATTAAATTAAATTAAATCTGAAGGAAAAATAGTTCCAACAAAATACAACTCGAATATAAAAAGCATAAAAAATAATTAATTTTATCGAATAAAAAAATCCAAATTAAATTCGAATTACAAAATGTATGTACGTCAAGCAATTTTAATCTTTAACTCACATAATGTCCGTCAGCTTTCCTAAAAAAATTTTCTATAAAAATGTTTTGCTTGTTGTTGCTATCAGCAGCTTTAAAAAAAAAACAAAATGTAAAACCTACTAGTAAAGCTCTAAGCATTTTGCTTACGCTAGACTGCCAGCAAGTCGCGAGGCATAAATAATTTATTTGCTGATGCTCTTTAAGCTGAGATTAGAGAACATCAAGTTAAGAATTCAACTTGAGCTGCTTTTCTACTTGTAGCTTTTTCAGCTAAACGATTTTATATGATTTCTGTTTGTTTTATTTTTTGCTTTTAAACAAAATTATGTTATTTGTTAGACATAAAGAATAACAGCTCATTTATAGTCAGTCTAAAGCCGACATAAATCTCTTATACATCTTTTACAAAGTGAAATTTATTTTACTTTTGTGTGTGTGTGTGTTGAACAATATTTGTTTGTGGCCATCATCTGTTTGTCTCATGTGCATCATATGGATTAGATTTCATGCAATTTTATTTCTCTGTTTTATTTTTTCTAATTTTTCTGGATTTTCATTTTTATTTTTATTTTATTTTGTTAGAAAAATGGAAAATAATAATTTACAGCCAGCATCCTTAGAGAGAAATAATATATTCATTCAATTAAGTATTTTGTAGTTGTGAAAGCTGGTACACACGGTTACCATATGCAAGAGTAGTTGATTGGCCACAGGCCACATCTATGTTTGAGCAGTTATTGTGTGTGTGTACTTCAATGATTTATTATTTAAATAAGAAAAGCGAAATAATTTAAATTTTTGCTCATGTCTGAATTTTCAAATGGCCAGATTTATTAACGAACAAAATTTCAAATTAAGACTCAACATCTTTTATATCGAGGTTTTAGCCATCATTTAGCATGATTAAGAAGCAACCCAAGAGATGTCTGCTTTGCTGGCTTTAAGCTTGCCTAAGCCAAGTTTGGTGTGGTGTCTCTGCAGTAACTTTTTTAAATAAAAATATTATAAAAAAGTGCTTGTTCACAGTCCTGTATTCATGCACAATGTTGGAAATGGCAATTATATTATTTTCACTCTTTTGTTTTTTCTTAAACACATTTTTCATTTTCTATGAATTTTTTTTTTGTAATCCAACGTATTTTGTTTTGTAATGACGACATACTTTTAATTAAATTTGTTTCTTTTTTAACACTTTTTTGTTTTGATAATAAAACGTAGGCACTTACTTGAAGTGATAGCTTGAATTCTCGTAACCAAAAAATGGCACAGTGTAAGTCAGCATCCAAATGTTGCCACCACCACAATCGTAATATGGTTTTGACCATCTGCCATCCTCGTATTTTACAGCCAAAGTGTCATCTTCAATACGTTCATCAGTTTTGTTTGAATACAAATGAAATGCTAAAATTGGAAATGAAAGAAAATTTCAACATAAATTCTTTTATTCAAAATAACAAAATAATTTAGAGATAAAAAAGAAAATAAAAATTAATTCATTTGATACTGCATCAACTAAATTGGATTTTCCGCTGGTCATATTGACTGCCAAAATTAAGTTACCAAATTTAAAATGCACAAAAAAATAATTTTTTTTAATTGATGCTGCTTGTTTGCTTTAAAATTTAACAAGGAAAAGTGGTCATCAGGTAATTCTTATTTTTCAAATCAAACTCGAAACTTTTAAAAAACCTATTTTTTAGCTTTGCAATCAGAAATAAATCAAGAAAAAGAAGTAGCCTGCTGGGCATCTGAAGCCAATTGGTAAATTATATTACCTCAAGGCCTATTCCTGCTCTTTCTTGTCTTCAATCTTTCTCTGTTTATCACAACTTATAAAACTAAAAATTTTTTTAAGAAATTTCGGTGCGCGAGTAAGTCTCTTGGCTACGAAAAATTTTTAATTTTTCAAAAAGTAATAGTGACTAATAGAATTCCATTAAAAAGACGGATCCAGATCCAGATCCAAATCCAGATCCAGATACAGATACAGATATACAGATACAGATATACAGATACAGATATACAGATACAGATATACAGATACAGATATACAGATACAGATATACAGATACAGATATACAGATACAGATATACAGATACAGATATACAGATACAGATATACAGATACAGATATACAGATACAGATATACAGATACAGATATACAGATACAGATATACAGATACAGATATACAGATACAGATATACAGATACAGATATACAGATACAGATACAGATATACAGATACAGATATACAGATACAGATATACAGATACAGATACAGATATACAGATACAGATATACAGATACAGATATACAGATACAGATATACAGATACAGATATACAGATACAGATATACAGATACAGATATACAGATACAGATATACAGATACAGATATACAGATACAGATATACAGATACAGATATACAGATACAGATATACAGATACAGATATACAGATACAGATATACAGATACAGATATACAGATACAGATATACAGATACAGATATACAGATACAGATATACAGATACAGATATACAGATACAGATACAGATACAGATACAGATACAGATACAGATACAGATACAGATACAGATACAGATACAGATACAGATACAGATACAGATACAGATACAGATACAGATACAGATACAGATACAGATACAGATACAGATACAGATACAGATACAGATACAGATACAGATACAGATACAGATACAGATACAGATACAGATACAGATACAGATACAGATACAGATACAGATACAGATACAGATACAGATACAGATACAGATACAGATACAGATACAGATCCAGATCCAGATCCAGATCCAGATCCAGATCCAGATCCAGATACATATCCAGATCCAGATCCAGATCCAGATCCAGATACATATCCAGATCCAGATCCAGATCCAGATCCAGATCCAGATACATATCCAGATCCAGATCCAGATCCAGATACAGATATACAGATACAGATATACAGATAGAGATGCAGAGGAAAAAAAGAAATAATAAGGTGGAACAAAACAGAGAAAGAGAAAGGCCACATAGTCACAAAGTACAAACCATTTGAACCTAAATGTAAACCACAAAGCCTCAATTGGTTAATGCCAATATTCTCTATCCTGCACTCATGCTAAAATAATTGTTTTCCTCTTTGCTTTACTAAGCCGTGTTTTTTTTTTTTTTTTAATAAAAAGTATGTTTTTATTTATTTTTTTTACAAAAGTTATGCAGGATATACAAGCATATTTGCTCAATTCAAGTTAACTTTAATGTTTTTTTAACTAAGAAAAAAAATTATATAAATAAATAAATAAATTTCTGTGAATATAAATATAAAAATCTCTACCGCAAATAATTATTTAAAAGTGAATTTCAACCAGCAAAAAAACGAACAAAAAATTAATAAAAATTTTTACAAAAGAATACAAAACAAAAACCAATAAAAAAAGGAAAGAAAAAAAATTTTATTAATGGTCATCAATAAATTCTTGTGCCCACATACACAATCTGTAATAAAAAAAAAAAAAAACAATAAAATCTCTAGGAAATTACCTTTCAAATATTGTTCATTGCGCGCTATGACTTTTTCAGCATTTTTTCTGGCCTGAAAAAACCATTCGGATGTGTTGCCCAAATAATGATATTCCATGGCCAAGTCTTTAGCTAAAATTGCACCCAGATTTGGTGGCGGCAAACGATATGCAAATGGGCAAAATAAACCTGGCTGTGAGGGATGCTCATTCCAATCAAAACAATTGCCGGCAGCAAAAATATCATTGTCAAATTCAACCATTGACAATACGGAAGCATGAAGTAGATTAACATCGGCCTGGGCAGCTGTTGAAGTCATTTTAAAAATTCTGTAAATAAAAAACAAACACAACAAAATGCTTCAACAATTTGACAACAACAACAACGGCAAGATTACTACGAGTAAAATTTGTTAAATAATAAAAACAGAAATTAAACAAAAAATGCAAAATTAATAATAAAAAATTAAAAAAAAAAATAAATTCAATTTTTTTTTTAAATAAATACCCTTAGTGGTCATGTGCGTGTACAGGCGTGTGCATCTGTATTTGTATGGGTGTGTGTTTTATTGTGTTTGTGGCTGTGTGTGTGCTTAATTGTTTTTTCACTTTTTTGTTTTTGTTGTCAGTTTATTAAAATATTTAAATGAAGTAAAAGAAAATGAAATGAAATTAATTTTATGTTGGCCATCATCATTAATCATAAAATAATTTATAAAAAAAAACCACATCCAACAATTTGTGCTGTAAAAATACAATTTTCATCAAGTCACACTCGCAATTAAAAAAAAAAAAAATATGTAAAAGAAAAGCTTACAAAAAAAGATGTTTCGTTTTGTTAATATTAATTTAAGTGCAAATTTAAGTAAATTTAAATTTTAAAGTTGATTTCCTAGTGTCATATGCCAACATTTCTTCTGGAAATTTGCATATTAGTCTGCAAACAATTTTTATAACAAGTTGTGATTCAATTCTTGCTATTTTACCTGTTCATTTATTCTTGTCCCCGTATCAGGTACCAGGCAGAAAAATATTCTAGAAAAGCCCACAAGGCAGAAATTGTACCTGTTATATTAGATTGTGAGTTTAGTACACTAATTACTAGTCTAAGGGCTAACTGCTGGTTAGAAGACCTTCTTAAGGCTCTCTCTCTTATATGCCCTAACTAAGCTTATAATCAGCATTAGTGCTTTTTTTTAGTGATTTTTAGCTTTTTCCAAGCGTAAAATTGCCGAGTTAGTATATTTTTGATTTTATTGCTTTTTTTACTTGTCAGTGATACCAAATTTTGTGTGCCTTTAATACTTTATCTCGCAACCGTTCTTTCCTTTAAATTTATGTTTTTTTTTTTTTATAAATTGCAGCCAGAATAATTTTGAAATATTAAAGATTTTGTTTCTCTACATGCGGACGCTGGCTTCTTTCGTAAAAGTAAACTTTTTAATTTTTAAATAAGAACACGCGAGATTGTAAAAAGACATGTGCCGTAGAAGTATGAAATAAAATATCCCTCAAATGGCTCAAACGGCTGTGTTCATGAAATTGTCAATGTGGCTGTATCTCATGGTTGAAATGTTGGATTTCAGCTTTGAGCTGTGGAATTGCTTGTGTTTTATTAGCATAAGCTCGAGATTTCACAAAAACCCCAAAGAAAAAAATTAAACGGCCTGAAATCGCATGATCTTGGTTTGCAGTTGATATCAGAATTTCTTCAGATAATTTGTTGTAAATATCATAGCTCAAATAATCCGATTTTTTGACTAGCTGTTTGGCCATGCTGTCCATTTTAGGCCACAAGAACTAAATTATCATGATTGAGTAAGGAATGCCGTGTACAGTCACAGCAATTTAGGCTCAGCTTCAAGTAAGTAAGTAAGTTGCTCGTTGTGGATGCATTTGCTTCGCATGGATTGCATGAGGATTTTCTGGGACTTAAAATCGATGAAAATGCCCTTCACCGGGGAAGATAAGGTTTTTCTAAAAATTGGCATTGACTTCATTATGCTGTATTACCCATTGAATGAATTGCCAGCGGTTTCCATTAAATGCTGGTTTGAGTTTATGCTCGAGATTTCACAAAAACCCCAAAGAAAAAAATTTTGCGGCCTGAAATCGCATGATCTTGGTTTTCAGTTGATATCAAAATTAATTTTTTTTTTTTTTTTGATCATTTAGAGCTTGATAAAATTTTAAGTTGCTGAGACGATGGAGAATTGATGGAGAAGCAATGTTTTCAAAAGGCCGATTACACAGAAAATATTATAAGCAAAATTTCTGTTTTATTCTATTATATTTTTGTTCAAGTCTAGAATTGTTTTTGCTTGATATTTTGCTTCTGTTCATGTTCGCTGTGAAAATGAATCCTTTTTTTTTTCTATTACGCAAATATTAATTTGAGTGTTAGGTCCTCTTTCAGTTAAAATATTAAATGTCTCTATGAATTTCGTAATTGAATATGATTTTTAGTTTTTTTTTTATTTATTTTAATTTTAAACGATTGAAAATTCTTCTTAGTTTTCAGACGGTTTTCTCAATTATAAAGCGTTCTATTTTTAATAACGTTCACTCTTACTGAAACACCTTTTATATTAAAAAGAAATTTAAATAAAAAAGAAGCCCAAAATAAAAAAAAATTAAGCAAATGAATGTTTTAAGTTGGTTCGTCAACACAATGTTTGGTGGAATTACTAGGACTTGTAAGATACCCGGAGGTATTTGCTTAAAATTTGGTCTAGGAAATTTTTCACTTACAGAATACTAAATTTATGTTTTGTTTTGGTTTTGTACCTGTACAAGTTTTGCCCTCTTATCCAAAAAACTTAATGTAGACTTTTAAGTCAACGTTATCAAAAATTTTCATTAATTTTATTTTGTTTGGTTAAGAATATTAATGTTTTAAAAAAAAGTTTTTTTTTGGGTTCGACTTTTTCGACATTTTAGAATTTTCAGGTTAGTTTGTTTTATACTTTTTTTTCTCTTAGTCCCAAGCTATAACTGTGTTGAAAACAGGAAAATAAAATTTTAATTGGTCGTCGTATAATCAAGTCTGAGCCAATAAAATTGGACCAGTAGCGAAGCTAGCGAAATCCACAGGAGAGGGAGTTTTGCATTTTATGTTTTTATTGTTTTTTATTAAATTGTTTTTTATTAAATTTCTGATAATTGTTTTCGGTTCATGAAATTTGCCCATTTTGATTTATTAATACAGAATTTGTGACCATAAAAGTTTTATGCATAAATTTTTTCCGATTCAAATTGTAAGTTAAAATAAATTTTGACAAGTTGTATTAGAACAGCTGGTGCGTTCGCCTTGTTTGTCTGTGTTCTGCAGAAAATTTCATTTATCTACACAGAAAATAACTAAAAGCCGCAATATATTTTTAAATTAAATAAAAATAATTCAATTTTTATGTTTTTATTTGGGCTTTAGTTCAGTATACTCGTATGTACCTATTACCAATAATATTTAGATATAATTTAATTTCTGATAATTGGATATTATTTGAAATGCAGAAATTTGATATTAAATCCAGATACGGGTTGGGTGGAGGAATCACTTTCGGAGAAATCCCTTTCTCCTCATCATGACCATCTGTGTCACCAACTTTGAAATGTTAACGTTAAGTATTTAACTCAAGTACACTGGGAAATAGCATGCGAAAATTATTTACCCTCATCACAATTCACAGCTTTAATTAAATGCCATCGACGCATTTCATTTTTATATTATAATTAAATTTTTAATTTAAAATAAAAAAGGATGCAAATTAATGAGTAAATAATAAAAAAAAAAGTTGCAAAAGAAATCGTAGCTAAGGTTGTAAGCTGTAGTAACTTCCCTCTTACCTTTGCAAAAGCATAAAAAAGCTCTGGTTGCTTTATAATTCACTTAACACATTTTTTGTATTTAATTGCTGGCTTTAAAATAATTTTCTTTTTTTTTCTCTTACACAATTTGTTTTTGAGAATTCTTTTTTTTAATAAAGTCTTCTGCTTCTTTTTTTGTTGCTTCTTTGGGTCTGCTTAATTAAAATTAGTTGGGACCTCTAGTTTAACATGTTTTGAATGCAACTCATTTGCAAGGAAGAAAATAAAAACAAAACAAAAAAAAAAAAAACACAAAAAGAAAATTTTCAAACTTTTCTTTTTTACTGAAACTATTATTTTACAAAGAAAAGGCGTTTGTAAATAGAAGCTGTACCGTCCTTTCTAAAGTAAAATAAAGTAGAAATTTTCTGCATTTTACTATTTGCCTTTTTAATTAAAATATTAAAAAGAAAGGAAATATTTTATTTGTAGTTAAAAAAATTAAATATCGATTTTAATTTAAGCTCGAAAATTGCTCTGAAGTGAGGACAGTAAATTCAAACATTAAAAACCGAACAGTGTTTTAAAAGGCATACAAAATGTATTGGTATCCTTAAGGAGAACCTCTTATATTGTAAATTGCATTTACACTAGAAAAAATGTAGCGTAAAAAATTTTTTCTTTGATCAAATGAAATGTTTCACAAATGATGTGAATTATTGAAATATTTTCATTTAATTAATTCAACAATTTCATGAAATAAATAAATATTTAATTTATTTAATCAAATTATTGCCTTGATTTAATGAAATATTTGTAAATAGGGAATCCATTCAATAAAGTTTGTAAAATAATATGTTGACTTGGCAATTTTCATGAAGTGTATTAGTCCCGTTGGTGGTTGGCTTTTAATCTATTTTCATTTTGTATAGGTTGGGAATTAGGTCCCTGCTTAGACTCCTTTCGTAAGCTGAAGTATGCTCAGGCTGTCCATAGCCTGCAAGATGTGCTTTCTTTGTAAAGATTGTCCCAGTAACAGTCCATTTTTTCATTTCATGCTGAAAAAAATCAACTGCCGTCCAGTTGATTTATCCAGATTTATCGTAGAATTTTTTTTTTTTTTTTTTTAATTGGTATTGACTTCACTTTGTTTCATAGCAATTATAAGGCATAGTTCTTTGGTAAAGAGCCTCATTTTTAAGAATAGAAAGCAACATATCGTCGGCTTAGAGTGTAAGCCTGCTAAGTGACTTTTTGAAAATTTTACAGGGCAAACAAAAACTTGTTATTTTTATTATTTGCAGCTAAATTCAATTTTAAATTTAATTAAATTTAAAAAGTGCACTTTTACTGGGACCCAATTTATTTATGCCAATACAGTGGCTTAACGCTCTTTCAACTCTCGATTGAATAAACCGCGAATAAAACCAATAAATTCAAACTAAAGAAATGCTTTGGTGTACGATCCGCTATCTGCGATAAAATAAGAAATACGAATAAGTTTAATTTTTTTGCGTGCCGGCTTAAGGGCCTTCAATTAAATACGAACCACAACGGAGTAATAAAGTAACCTAGACCCCTCCCTCTCCCCCTCTCTTCTGTGACATTACCACTACTAAGTTCAGTTAAATGATATCGCCTCGACTTAAAAAAAAAATCGTGTAGTGTAAACGACCTGTTGTTAAACTTAAGGTTTTAGTTAAGTTTTAGTTTATACTCAACGAGAATTATAAGTGTGACTATTGTATGACTGTTATGTGAGAAGAAAAGTGTGGGCTGCGTTTTGTGGGTTGGTGTTTTAAGATCTTATGAAGACTTTTTCAAGTTACGTTACAGCATTCATATCAACACCTTAAATCGTGTTAAATATTTTATTGAATTTAAAAAAAAAATTTTTTTTAAAAAAGTCACATATATAAAAATTTTATTAAAAAAAAACTTTTTTTTCTAGCTTTGACTGCCCTTAACCTAAAAAAGTTTTAATTTTTTTTTTTTTTATAATAAAAAAAAAATTTTTTTCTTAAATAAGTTTTCTTTAAGTAAATTCTTAAAACTGAATTGTTTTCTATGCAAATTACTATCAATTTGTGGTTTTTGTTTTGTTTTCCTTATTTAAATCGTCTCTTTAATTTATTTTTTATCAGTGGCACGTACAAATTTTTGTGTCAATAACACAAACCACACACTCAGCTCATTTTCAAATCTACAGAAATTAAAAGAATGAAAAAAACAAAAAATCAGATGACAAAACAATGTAAAAGAAAAGAAAGTAAAAATAAAAAGCTTTTGTCTTACCAGCAGCAGCATGACTCAACTAAAGCAAAAATCGCATACCAAACATGAATATAATAAGAAAGCAAAAAAAAAAAAAAAAGGAAAGAAAAGATTTAAAAAAAAAAAGAGGAAGAAGACAATAAAGATACCATCCAGAACATTATCGCTCTGTTTTAAAGCTTTACTGCCATGTCAGCAACAAGCAGCCACAGAAAAAATTAATCATTTGCAACAAGCAAGCAAACAGGGCTGGAGAGTAAGAAAAATTACCACAAGAATTGCAAACGTTTGTGGTGCTTCAACCCATTCAATTGTTGAGCTTAGCAAAAATTAAGATCCATCCTTCCATATTGAACCAGTTTTATAGATTTTTTTTTTATTATTTTATTTCATGTATTTTGTTTTATGCGACCAAGTAGCATTTGCGAGCATAAAAATAATGCCAAATGATTTTCTAATGGCTTAATGATCTAATGGCTTTGTAATACAAAAAAAGATTTTACTATTTTGTTTTCTTTGTTTTCAGTTTATGCTTTGTAAATGGACGATAATTACAGACAAGGAAAAATCAAAAAACTTAAGTTTCTCTTTAAAGTAAATAAATATTCTGCTAAAGGCTTTTCTTGGTTTTAAAATTAAATAACAATTTTTAATTAAAAAAAAAAATTAAAATAAGAAGAGCGAGCAGCCTTGAAAACTTTCTTTTTATTAAAATAGTAGACCCATTTCATTAATCACAGGTTGTTGTTTTTAGTTTTAAGGCTGGAATCGGGTCATTTGACGGTTTTTTACTCAACACACTGAAAGAAAAATATGGCCTAAGTGCAGTATAAGGATTTCATTAAAATTGCTTCATTGATTTTATGAAATATTTTCATTAAATTAATAAATTTATCTCGTAGAATTAATGAAATTTAATTTCAACAAAATATTAATCTTTATTTGTGCTTAATTCCAGAAATTGTGTTGGTTTTTAAATTTATTCTTTTATGATATTCTCATGATATCAGTACAACAAGTACCAAAGGGGATAGCCTATCTATATGGACTCTACTCAGTTTTCTTGCAGACATTAAAACCTTTAAAAAAGGCAATTGACTAAATAAGAATTATATGTCAATTTATCAAAAAAAAAATTAATTTCATTAAATAAATAAATATTGAATTAATGTGTGTGTTGGCATTTAAATTGTTAAGTTTTTCGGTTTATTTGAGCCGCTTTTTCATTGATTTTTCTTTAAGCAAAAAAGCACAGCAATAAAGAAAACAAATAAAAACTCTTAAGAGTCAACAATTATCTTGTGTTTCAACAATTTCCGTTTTTATTATAGAAAAAAAAAAATAAAAAGACCAGAAAAAACAAAAGATAACAAAGAATATTCAATAAATTGAGAATGAGCAAGTCAAAAAACAAAAAAAAAAAAATCAATCTTAAAATGTCCTTGAGCATTAAAAAATTATAAAAAAAAAATTAACTTTATTTTTTGTTGGAGTAAAAAAAATCTTAACGAGTAGAAGAAGGAAATCTTAACAATTTTTTTTTTATGAGAAAAAAATAATAAACTCAATATGTGTTATTGTTTTCATGAAATTTTTTCTTTGTTTTATTTTAAAAAAAATTTTTCTTTTTTTTTCATTATAAATTTTTTATGGTTTCCTTGACCATAAAAACTCCTGTTTTTAATAAAATACCTATCGAATTCTCTATTATTATTATATAATATTTTGATCAGCTTTGTAAAATTCTCTGTAAGTAAATTTGTGATTCTGTTTGTAATTTCTACACCTTAAATGGGTCACCCTATAAAGTATGTATATTCTAGAATAAGCGACGTCCGTTTGTCTGCCTGTCTATCTATCAGTTTTCTGAAATCACTAGTCTGAGTACAGAATTTGTTATTCGTTTCTTTCAGCTGCTATTGAAATTCAGCCGTAGCGTTCTTTAAATCGTGGAGATATGACCCGAAAACACCGCGACTACTTCTATTTTTGAATATTTTCTGAGCGGGGTTTTTTTTTCTTATTTTTTCTAAACTACAAAACCAACCAAAACATGGTATGTAATTTTGGTACAAATACCAAAACTCTATGTGCAAAAAATTGGAACAATCGATCCACAAATGGGCTAGAAAAATCAAAAATAAAACCGAAATTTAAATTTTTCAATAATTTCTGTTTTGTTTGTTTTTTTTTTTTTGGATATTTTGATTAAACTTTAAAGTTAATAAAAAAAAAAAACGTGGTACACAGTTTTATCAGAAACGACATTCATAATATCTGAGCAAAAATGAGACCTATCGCTCCACAAATGAAGGAGAAAATTTTAAATACAACGGATATTTTAGATTTTCATAAATTTTTTTATTTAAATTTTTAAGCCGTTCATGTGCGTAATACTTGTACACAAAAGCACGAAAAGTATAATACAAGCTTTGAGTGTAATAGCATTATGAATACCGCATTTGATATCTAATGAAGACTGTCACAATTTTTGTGTTTTGTATCAAAAAAAAATTTTTAATTTCGATTGAATGCGGTGATTTGGGCCCAGACATCTTACTGAAACAGAATTTTTTGATTTTTGCCGTTAATTTGAAGTTCTTTATTGATATTAAATATTTAATTAATTAGGTTTGGCTTAAAAAATATTTTTCAAAATTAAATTGAGTTAAATTTTTTTGCATTTCTCTTGATATCTTTCTTAGAATTTCTTTTTTTATTATTGTAAAAATTAAGTGCCTGCAGACATTTTATTGCTCTGTGAAAGGATTTTTTCTTAGAATTTGTTAATTTTAGTTTCTTGATTAATAAAAAAATTTTCATTCAAAGAAAATGGTTTTCATTAATTAAAATGGCTATTTTGTTAAGCTTGAGATCTTATTTTTCAAAAATTTATTTTTATATCGATATTTCGCTCCAATTTTTGTAGCTTCTTCAGGATATAATTATAAATTAATCAAATTATTAAAAATACATATTTCAAAAATTTTCTTGACAAAATTAAATTAGGGTGTTCAATAATAAGGTCATCCCAAACAAAATTTGAAAAATATTTAAAAGTAATATGTTAAAATTGTATATATAAAACAATTGTTATAAAAATGTATGTGTTAAATGAATTATGTATGTATGTAACAAGTAACAATTAAAATTTTTTTTTTTTTTTTTCATTAATGTTTGTCATTTATTTTGTAAGTTTACTTGAGCTTTTTTTTTTATTGGAAAGACTATTTTATTAAGCTTAAGTTCGTATTAAAAAAATTTATTTTTACATCGATCTTGCTCTCCAATTATAATTAATTAAATATTTAGATATATAAAGAGCCTTATAGATTGAAGGCTAGCGTGCTAACCTCTCAATTTAGGGGTCGCAGGTTTGATGGTCAAAGTTACCAATGCTCGCTAACAAATTTAATCTTAGAATTAATGTCTAATAATAAATATTTATAATGCGGCCTCAAGCTTAATAAACTAGCCGTTTCAATCATATAATTTTTTGTGTTTTTTTTTCTTTTTGATATTTAAAACGAATATGAATATTTGGCTAACACAGTGAAGGGTGCATAAGACTCGGCACAGACAAATTTAATTTGTTTTTTTTCCATAAGCAAACATTTTACAAAAAAAAAAAAAATTAGTAAAAAAAGTTCAACTCAAACTCTGCTGCTGGCGGGAAAAAAAAAAATACAAAAAAAATTATTTTAAGTTTAAGCTGCTCTCCTTTTAATTGAAACACATTCATTCACTTAACATTTCCCATTTTCTCACATTATGCAAATTTTCTTTTTCAAGGGTACTTAATGACAATTAAAAAAAAATGTTGATAATTTTTTTTTAATTACAAAAGAAACTTAAAAAACTTAAGTTAAAAAAATATTTTATTTAAAGAAAAAAAATTTAAATAAAAATAAATAGCTTTTTGATATAAAATCTATTTTATAAGGACTGTAGTGGCAGCAATAAGCAGAATAGGCTTACCATAAAATGACTACTAGAGTAGTTTTCATTAAGATTAGGAAAAGAAAACTTAACTTAAAATCGCAAAATATGTGCATAAAATATGCACTTAAAATATGCACAAATAAATTCACAGAGTATTCAATTAAAATTCATTTATTTAATCATTTATTATGGAGTTTAAAAAAAGAAAATGTACATCCATGTTCTGAAAAACACAAAACGCTTGACTTTGTGTGTTCTTCAAAACGAAAAAAGCTTAATTTTGGCGTTTTCAAACTGAAGCGAGGTAATGAATTTTGCACAAAAAAATAATGCACAATTAAAAATAATAATGTTTTCTTTCTATTTCAACTAAAATTGAAAAGAGAATTGGCCTTTTTCCATAAAAAATATGATTTTGAAAAATTTACTATTAGTAAATATTATTATTATTATTATTATAAATTTCCCTGAAGAAGACCTTCGAAAGAAAGTCGAAATATTCGAAATTACAACAAAAACAATTTTTTCATTGAGATCCTAAGCTTGAATAATATTAACTAATAATAAATTTATAAGATCGAATAATTTATTAAAATTATTAAAAAAATTTACTTTGATTTTACCAATTGTGTGTGTGAATTGTTTACTTATAAACTGGCGTTTTCCATTCACGTAAGCAAAAGGCACGGTAATTTATAAAGTAATAGTAGTTAAAGATTTATTTATTTAAATAAATATTTTTTTTTAAGTTATCAAATGTAAAACTCATTCTATTTGGTATTGAAACTGTTTTGAAGATTGTAAAATGTGTCAACGAATGTAATAGGTGGTCAATCTACAATATTTTCTGTAGTTCTGCAATATATCATTTCACCATTCCTGAACCACAATAATAAAATTATTAAAATGTTTTCAATAAAAATAAAATTTTATATTCAAATCGACTTAAGCGAAGAAGTAATAACTAAAGGGTGTTTTTTATAGACGTATAGAACTATAAATTGCAATAAAACAACGATGGATTATTCGACTGACATGAATTTTATTTATCCGAAAGATAATCTTGTGGCATTACATTTTAAATATGATTTCTGGCATATGACCGCTACGGCTGGCTCGGATGTACTCCAATCTGGACTTCCAATTTTTGATGACTTTTTCCAACATTTGTGGCCGCATATCGGCAATAACACGGCGAATGTTGTCTTCCAAATGGTCAAGCGTTTGTGGCTTATCCTCATAGACCAATGACTTTACATAGCCCCACAGAAAGTAGTCTAGTGGTGTTAAAACACCAGGTCCAAAACGTGAAATTAGGCGGTCACCAAATGTGTCTTTCAATAAATCGATTGTGGCACGAGTTGTGTGACATGTTGCGCCGTCTTGTTGGAACCACAGCTCCTGGACATCATGGTTGTTCAATTCAGGAATGAAAAAGTTAGTAATCATGGCTCTATACCGATCACCATTGACTGTAACGTTCTGGCCATCATCGTTTTTGAAGAAGTACGGACCAATGATTCCACCAGCCCATAAAGCGCACCAAACAGTTAGTTTTTCTGGATGTAACGGGGTTTCGACATACACTTGAGGATTAGCTTCACTCCAAATGCGGCAGTTTTGTTTGTTGACGTAGCCATTCAACCAGAAGTGCGCTTCATCGCTAAACAAAATTCGCTTATGAAAATCGGGAACAACGGCAATCTCATTTTAGGCCGTTTTGCACTATTTGCAAGCGTTGTTCAGGCGGGAGTCTATTCATGATGAATTGCCAAACCAAACTGAAAATAATTCACTTGACAGCTGTTAAATCGGTCGCCATCTTGAACAGTAATGCCAACTTAAAGTTCTATATGCCTATAAAAAACACCCTTTATAACGTAACACACAGAAGATCTTATTTTTTAAATTTCAAAACACATTTCGTTATCATCTCACGATAGCGAAAACCATTCATGAGGAATAACCGGCCTCATTTTGGAAAAAATACGGCCCGATGATGACGCCAGCCCATAAACCGCACCAAACAGTCATTGGTTTTTCGACAATCACTCCTGGATTATCATTCGCCCAAATACGGCAATTCTGCTTATTGAAGAATCCACTGAGGTGAAAATGTGCCTCATCACTGAAGAAGAAAAAATCACGAAGTGCACGATATGCATTTTGATTTGAACGCCCATTTTCATAATAAGCCTAAATAACTTCAAATTGAGTTAGTCTGAAATTGAGAAATGTCAAATGGAATGCAGAAAAAAGCTTGATATTTAGGTGTGATTCACATGCAACATCGGCCCTTCAAATGTAACCACCCTTTATCTATCAAAAATAATAGTTTATATTTTTTTTTTTATGACTTGTGCTTATCCACAGTGTATGCTGATAATATTCACTTGAAAGGGCAAACTTTAATCGACTATGCCCCCTATAATGCATCGAAAATTATTTTAAGGGGTCACACCAAGAAGCTATGACAAACTCTATGAACTACATCGAACTTCTTTTTGAACAGCATTTAAGACGCCTTCTGTCCATGATGGCTGTTGTAAAATGTTTTTGCTATAAAATTTTTTAATTTAAAATAAAGAGAAAGAGAAAAGAAATTAAGAAATTCATGGCAAACAAAACTATTTTTGTGATTTATGTGGGATCTGCTCGTTGTATTATAAATTTAAAATACACTTTAAGATAATTTGTTTTTTATTCTACCTACATGTAGACAGTCTTTGGCAACAAGAATATTTTTATTTTATTTTTATTTTTACTCCCTTGAAGGGTGTGTGTGTTTGTGTATTTATTTTTGTTTTTCAAAGTAATTCATTTTCATTTTCATAATAATTCACATGATTAAATAAGTATAGCCCCAAAGTATGCCACACAAGCACCAGTAACATCAGTGTTACCAGGAGCTAGAAAACAATTGGCTTAAAGAAAAGGCTAGAAAAAGCGAAAGCACCTAAAAAAAAAGCTAGAAAAATTTAAAAAGCTTTTGCTTAAAATTAAAAATTTTCTTCATTTTTTTTTACAAGTATAAGAACATAAAATATAAAAACTAAAGAAAATACTTTTCTTCACTTCTGAAATTACCTTGCGTTCCATCAATTTATCAATTTTATTTTATCGAAATTATTACTTGAGTTAATTTTGTTAATATTTGCCCCCCAAGCAAAGGTAAAACATTTTTTTATACAAACAATACGACTTTTTCTGAAAAAAACATTAAATTTAGTTAAATGCAAGTTCAAAGTGTACAGGACAAACTTATTTTTAAGTCTTAGTTTATTTAATTTTTCAAAAAAAAAAAAAAACTTTAAAAGATATTTTGAAAAACAAAAAAAGCTAGGGGTTAAATCATAAATTTCGAGGCTAAATCTAGTTTTCAAAAGGCTAAAATGGCAACGCTGAGTATCATCGTATGTGCATAAATAATTTGAAATTTAAAACATCCGCAAGAACACACAAACAGAACCAACTTCCGTTTTAAGTTTTCAAATTTACATAAACTCTTTTCAAAATTGATTTATAGTTTTTTTTTTTTTTTTTTTTTGGAAACTATTTTTTTTATCGAAAAAAAATTTTTAAATAAATAAAATAATTTTTTTTGTTAGTCCTTTATAGCTGACATTTTTATTTTTTGCTCTACAAGAACGGTGACACTCAATTGATCTGTCATATGAATGACATTTTTGATAAAAATATCTATCAACAAAATAAATTCAGTAATTCAAAAAAAAAAAAAAATTAATTAATTCAAGGAAATAATTTCATTAATTCAATGAAATAAATTTATTAATTTAAAAAAATTATTTCATTAATTCTATGAAATAAATTTATTAATTTAGTAAAATAATTTCATTAATTAAACAAAATAATTTCATTAACTCAACGAAATAATTTAATTAATTCAAAGAGATAATTTTATTAATTTAATTAAAAAATTTCATTAATTTAAGGAAATAATTTCATTAATTCAATGAAACAATTTCATTAAAGCTCATTAATTTAAAGAGATAATTTAATTAATTTAATTAAATAATTTCACAAATTCTATGAAAATTTCATTAATTCAAGGAGATAGAAAGTTTCTATCAAGTTATTTAGGTCATTGTGAAAAATGTACGAGTGATTTTGTATCTCTTTCTTACACATGGATCAAATGAATGGCAACATGAGTATGTGTTAGTTTCTATCTGGTAGAGTAGATATTTGAAAGAAATTGGAAGTATACTGCTTGGCTAAAAGCATTATTTTCCATGATATTCTCAAAGAAATTGTTTACTAAAAAGGTTAGCTTATACATATGGACCATTTCATTAGACCAAATTTCGGTAAGTTGATAATCAAACATTTGGTTATTTCAATTGTTACATCAATTGACTGAATGAGAATTACGTTAATCGAAAAATTCAAACAAAAAAATAAAAAAATTACCGAAATAGTTATTGAACTAAATAAGCCAATTTCCCAACCAACATTTTGTATCTTCTTTTCAGAGTTCAGTTTATTGAAAAGTTCCATATGAATGTGCTAGGCCTTTGAGTTAACCATTTTTTTCGATATTATATGAGAATTAAACTTCAAAAACAGAATGCTTTTTGTTAAATTTTTTGTTGGAATTTATTTAAATAAATTAAGAATTTTTAACATTTTATAAAAGTCCAATGCCAGCAATATTTGTATTTATACTTGAAATTGAGAAAACTGAACATTCTTAAATAATTTAATTAAACATTTGGCGATCACCCTCATCTGGATACGTGGACATGGGACATTATAGGACAATTAGCCTGACAAGGGACGGGTGAAGAGTGCCAGAACTGCCGTATACTTCTTTCCATTTCTATTCAACAGATTGAGAACACTTTTTTATCTAAAACACAATCAAAATAAATGAAAGAATATGCAGCATAGCGAAAATAATTTGGATTAGACTGGATAGCAGCCACAGCAGAAATTTGCTTCGTTTCCAGAGAGCCGACTTAAGCACTGTAGTGGCAGCAATAATGACTACTAGAGTAGTTTTCATTAAGATTAGGAAAATAAAACTGTAGAGCACCTTCTTTGATTTTTCCTAACTCTGAAGGTTATCTGCAGGGCCTCACTGGACTATAAAGGTTAGCCTGCTATCGGCCTTTGTTAGAAGTAGCAATTGCTTTACAAAGTGACGGACTTGTCTTCTTCTTTTAATATTATTCTACTTTTCTGTATCCCACTTGTTCGACCTTTTACTAACGCTATCTTTCTTCGTTTTCCACATCTGTTTTCTTATCTGTTTGCCTTTTGCGACTTAACCTACAAGTAGACGTAGGAAATCAAGCGCTCGATCAATCACTCACAATTTTCTTATTATAGAAAGTTTTTTTTACACCCACAAAACTTACGAAAGAACTGGGCTATTGCTTAATCAGTCTACTCTAGGAAGTTATAATAAAAAGATTGACACTTAAACAACCCTATCAAATTCCAATCTATTTTAGAAATCCAAAATCAATAAGCCCATTATGTGATTAAGCCATTCTTTGAAATGTGAATAGATTTCGTGACGCATATTCTTTAAGTGATTCAATAGCAACAACATGTCAAGCAAATGTGAATATAAAAAACAATATCGCATGTTTGGCAGAAGATAGAGATTTGGTGGCAGACAATTCCAATTCCGTCCAATTTTGTGGAAAAATCACATTTTCGACTGTTTTTTTAATTTTCCAAAGACTCAAAGTCTTTTTTTTTAATAATCAAATTTAGTTGAATCTTTGCAAAAGAAATTGATGAGGCAAGTGAACTGTTCACCTTCCACCCACAGTGACCTATCAAAATGTGGCTTGTGAAAGAGTTTTTATACAAAAACTTATGACATTCGGTTTGCACGTCTTTTACATGTCACAAACTCGTATACATACACTTACGCACACTAACAAACTTTTGTAGCCTCGTTAAGTTTTAAACAAGTCAGTCAGTTATTCAGTCAGTATGTCATTTTAAATTTGCAAAGATCCTTTTGCCAATCTGTCTATCTGTCTGTCTGTTTGTCTGCCTGCCTGACATTTTGTTTGTTTTAACTACTTTTAAGATGAAAGTGTGTATAAAATGTAAAAGTACATAAGTGAGAGAGACACTTGTTAAACAGATTGTAAATACGAGTACAATACAACAGACATTGTAAGAGTATTTAGTGCCTGCAAATTGTGTTGTTGTTGTTACATAAGATAAAATTTAAAAACACACTTACTTGCCTTTAAATCTACAATAATAAAATAAAAACAGAAAGAAAATGTAAAACACACATACACACAGATTAATGTAAATTAAGAAAATTCATTTAAAAATTATAAATTTATAGAAACTGAAAAACAACTTTTTAAACAAATTTTTCAAGTCAAGGGTTCAGCTCATATGAAAACCAGGCAACTAAGAGGCAGATACACTCGGATGAAAATGTAAGGCCATTTTGCAGAAATTAAATTTCATCAATTCAATGAAATTCATTAATTCAATGAATTATTCGTTAATTTAATGATTTAAAATTTTGTTAATTTAATGAAAATTCATTCATTTACTGAATTAAGTTTCATTAATTCAATGAAATAAAATTTTATTAATTTAATGAAATTAAACTTCATTAATTCAATGAAACTAAATTTCATTAATTCAATTAAAGTAAATTTCATTATTTCAATGAAATTAAATTTCATCAATTCAATGAAATTCATTAATTCAATGAACTTATTCGTTAATTTAATGATTTAAAATTTTGTTAATTTAATGAAAATTCATTCATTTACTGAATGAAGTTTCATTAATTTAATGAAATTATATTTCATCAATTCAATGAAATTATATTTCATCAATTCAATTAAATTAAATTTAATTAATTCAATGAAATTAAATTTCATTAATTCAATGAAGTAAAATTTCATTAATTCAATGAAATTAAATTTCATTAATTCAATGAAATAAAATTTAATAATTAAATGAAATACTTATTCAGTTAATGAAATAATTTCATTAATTCACATAATTTATGAAATATTTTTTTTTAATTTATAAAATATTTTTAATGCCAATGTTTCATTGGATCTGTCTTTCAGTGTAGGCCTCTCAATGTGTACTAGAGTTTGCGGGTAAACCTCATTAGCAATCCATGAAACTGACAAGTTCTAATTGAAGGCTGTTGGCCATCATGTAAACCAATCCACCAATTTAAATATCCAACTTGTAATTTTTCCTTTTTTTAATCGTAAAATTTAAATGTCTTTCCTACTTTTTATGCTCATAAGGCACACTTGTGTTGAAAAATACTTTCTTGAGATTTTTTTTTTTTAACCATAAATTCTTGGTTTCGTTAACATTTGGTTGCTCATTTGCGTGCAAATGAAACATGACAGCTCATACGCCACGACTGCCATCAACAAAAAAAGCAGCTCAGCAATCATGCATTATGTTTGTGGGCTTTTAAATTAATTGTGGCCCACCAGGCAAGAGTGTCTTATCAAAAATGCCATGTTAACGGCATTCGATACAAAATACACATAAAATGTAATGAAGTCAATGATTTATTTTGAAAGTTCCAAGCAGCAAAGTAAATTTGAAAGCTTTTAAAGGAAAGGAAATTTAATAATAATAATATTAAGCTCAGATTTTTTCCCCTTTTTTTTTAAATAAAATTTTTTTAGTTTGTGTTTAAGTCATGGCCTGGTGAATACTTTTTAATTCCAAGGAAAACAGTTTTCAGCAAGAATCAATCAAAAAAAAAAAAAAAACAATCACTTCACTCAGTTTTAGTTAACCCCTCAAGCAAACTGAAATTAAAAACAAACAAAAAAAAAATTTTTTTTTTTTTTGAAAGCATGACAGCTCTTTTCATCTTGACTAAAAATATATTTTTAATTTCAGTTTGTTTGCTGGGTTATTAAGCTTAAATTTAAAATAAAATTTGACTGCCGAACTTAATAAAGATTTTACAATGAAAATTTTCTGTTTTGTTTGAAAGAATTAATCGCCTAAAAAGCATAAAAGCAGTACAAACTTGCACTTGCACTAATCTCTTGCTTTAAAAAACATCCTCATTTTATTTTTCTCTCTATTTATTAACAAACTTTTGCTAACAAAATAATGTTATCAACAAGAGTATTTTTGTGGAAAAGCAAAAACAAATTCATTTTAATGTTTACCCTTTCGTTGTGCAAGTGCAGCCGTCTACTAAATAATCTAGTGACATAAACATTTGTTACCACAACTGGCATGTGTAGTGGATGAGTGAATGAATGAATGAATGAATGAGTGAGTGAGTGACTTTAACTGATGCTTTTATTTTTGTCTGTCATTACAATAACATTCTGCCATAACACAAACACATAACAATAACTAAATTTCCAAGCAATCACAAAAAAAAACATTAAAAATTTTTTTCCATTTTTTTTAAATACAATTTTTTAAGTTTGTGTTTAAGTCATGGCCTGGTGAATACTTTTTAGTTCCAGGGAAAACAGTTTTCTGCAAGAAATCAAAAAAAAAACAATCATTTCACTCAGTTTTAGTTAACCCCGCAAGCAAACTGAAATTAAAAATAAACAAAAAATTGTTTTTTTTTAAAGCATGACAGCTCTTTCCATCCTGATTACAAAAAAATTATATTTTTTAATTTCAGTTTGTTTGCTGGGTTATTTAGCTACCTGAACCTCCATTTCAGCTTTCTCTTCACAAAAATTATTTCTTTGTAGTTGTTTTTATTTAAATTTAAATGCCAAGTGTGAGTTTTACAAAACGAAAATTTTTTTCCTGCTCATGTGAAGGTTAGTTTACCATTGTAGTGCAATTACACACAATTGCACTGCATTTCTCTGAATGAGCATTAGTTTATTAGAAAAAAGAAAGCGCTTCTTTTTGTTAGCATAAATTTAAGGTTTCTGTTAAGTGTTCCAAATAAAATACAGATCAATTGATAATTAGAAAGCCTTTTATCATGACAAGAGTGTAAAAGATTTATTTTTCCCAGCAAATCAGTCAATATATAGGCGTCTTGCAATATTATTCAAAGTAAAAAAAATTATTAAATTATAAATTATCTTAAGGGGCCCTACATGACGCACAAATCAAAAATTCACCTATAAAATTTCGAGAAATGCATTATCGCATATTACAAAGGACAACTTACTGATGAAGCATCAAAAACCTGTTCTTAAATTGAATGAAAATTATAAGTTTTAGAACCGCTTAAAATTGTTATTTTTTTAGACTAGAAAAATATTAAATTTTTGTTCGTTAAAGTTTACAACCGATTGTTACTTGTTTGTTTTTTAAAAATAAAAAATTCTTAATTTTTTTTACGTTAGTGGGCGTGGCTTTACGCCTTAATATATTTGGTTCGTTTTTGTAAATTTAAAAGAGTAGAACTAAAATAAGGGAACGAAGATAAGGGATATATTACATATACACGCGACGACATGGCATGTTTGTGTTAGCGTTTTGATCATGTACGGATTGTACGCTGTAGCATTATCAAGCACATTTTGATATTTTGCAAGCTTGCTTAAATCAAAGCGTTTTAATTTTTATTGTTTGCAACATTAAAGCTTTAGTATCGCTACTCTAGCTTGTTGTTTTTTTTTTTTTTAATTTTCCCTTCAAACTTTCATCAGGCCTCTAATTTGTTGTCTTTTCTTTCACTTTGTTCGCCTTTGCCACATTAAAAACTTCAAAATTATTTAAGATTCTTGCATGTTTTGTGTTGCCTTAAGTTTAAAACTTAAGGAAAAGAAAAAGGAAAATATTATTCAAGAAGCAGTTGCAAAACTTTTAAATAATAATAATCTTTTTTTTATGCTTTTCTCTTCTCTTCTTGTCTACAATATTTCCTCTTTAGCTTATCTTGCTCGTTGTTGAAACTTGCTTATTATTTCTCTATATTCTAGCGTTTCTGTTTCTGTACAGTGTTTGTTTGTGTTGTTTTTTTTTCCAAGTGGTTAAAATGTCAGTTTTACTGTGCAAAGGAAACAAAACAAAACAAAAAGAAAACTTTTTAAACTTTTACAATTTGTATCATGATTATTGCCATAATGCAGGAAATGAAAATGTTTTGTAACTTGAAGCATAAAAAAGTGTAAGTGTAAGTGTGCGAGTGGAAGTGTAGAAGGCTGTCTGTGGCATGCATCTGTTACATAATTGCAAT
Source organism: Thelaira solivaga (assembly GCA_947397855.1). Lineage (NCBI taxonomy): Eukaryota > Metazoa > Arthropoda > Insecta > Diptera > Tachinidae > Thelaira > Thelaira solivaga. The sequence goes on along the minus strand of OX377614.1, from coordinate 17,137,977 downwards.
GATTATTATGGGTTTATTTTAAATAAATATAAAGCATTTCAAAATAAAATATTTCTCAGTAAATTTGTTGCGTTTTTTACAGATGGAATGACCTCTTCTCGTGTCATGCATTGCATTAGCTAAACGCCTAAGAGATTAAATGGCAACAGTAATGATAGTCTATTTCTGGGCTAATTGCTATACAAGCCAATAAATTAAGACTGATTTTCAAAGCCAGACACCCAATACACTGAGAGAATTTTTTTTCCTATATCCTTTGAATTCTTTCTTTAATGAAAAGAAAAATGTATTGCTTTTCAACCAATGACACGTTTCATTACACCAATGATAAAGTATTTAATTAATAAAATACTTATATTAATTCAATATAATAATTTCATTAATTTAATAAAAAAAAATGTTTTAATTATAAAAGAGATATATCCATTAATTCAATGTAATAAATTTTTTTAGTTCAAAAAAATAAAATCATTAATTTAAGAAATAATTTCATTAAATCAAAAAAATGTTTCTTTAATTCAATGAAATACTTTCATTAATTCAAGAAATTATTTCATTAACTCAACAAAATAAGTTCAGTAATTCAAAAAAAAAATTAATTAATTCAAGGAAATAATTTCATTAATTCAATGAAATAAATTTATTAATTTAAAAAAATTATTTCATTAATTCTATGAAATAAATTTATTAATTTAGTAAAATAATTTCATTAATTAAACAAAATAATTTCATTAACTCAACGAAATAATTTAATTAATTCAAAGAGATAATTTTATTAATTTAATTAAAAAATTTAATTAATTTAAGGAAATAGTTTCATTAATTCAATCAAACAATTTCATTAATATCTCATTAATTTAAAGAGATAATTTAATTGACTTAATTAAATAATTTCACTAATTCTATGAAAAAATTTCATTAATTCAAGGAGATAGTTTCATTAATATTTTATGAATTTAAGGCAATAACTTCATTAATTCAATTTCTTTTATTCCTAATATTTGATTGGTAATAATTATTTAATTTTTTTTTTTATATTTAAGATTTGGATACTTATTGCAACTTTCTTATAGAAAGATTCAATAATAATAAAAAAAAATTTCATTAATTTAATTTAAAAAAAATTTATTAATTTATTGAAATAATTTCATTAAATCAAAAAAAAATTTTTCTTTAATTTAATGAAATAAATTTTTTAATGCAATGTAATAATTTCATTAATTAAACAAAATAATTTTATTAACTCAACGAAATACTTTAATTAATTCAAAGAGATAATTTTATTAATTTAATTAAAAAATTTCATTAATTCAAGGAAATAATTTCATTAATAATTCATTAATTACTTTAACTATTATAAATAATTTCACTAATTCTATGAAAAAATTTCATTAATTTAAGGAGATAATTTCATTAATATTTTATGAACTTCATTAATTCAATGAAATAATTTTGTGAATGTAATATAATTAATTTTATTAATTAAATGAAACATTTAATTATTGTAATGAAATAATTTCTTTGATTTAATGAAATAATTTAATTCATTCATATATAATAATTAGTGGAAAATTTCATTGAATTAAAGGAATAAATCCAATGAAAAGATGGATTTATTCCTCATTCTGCCCTCAGTGTAGGCAGTAAACGGTTTATGTGGTGCCCAAGGCCGTCAAGTAGAATCTTAAGATTCCATTTTAACTTTTTAGTCCTGAAATGTTGCATTTCTGAGTAAAAATCTGCAAAACAAAAATGTTTAATTTATAGAAGAAAATCCTCTGCTCACTGAGGAATGTGAGTTCTTAATGCTCCACAAAGCTTTAGACAGCCAAGTAATAAATTCTATTTTAAATGGAGCAGCAGTCATTTCGACTTAAGCACTTATTGCTTGTAGTCATCAACCTTTTCAATCTCACATTTTTCTAGTGTGTGCAAAGCATGTAACAAATAGAAAAAGAATACCTTCAGCTGTATAAAAATAAATTGTTTATTTACAAAAATAAATATTTTCCTAAGGAACAACAAAAGAAAAAAGAGAAAAAAAACTTTAAAACAATTTATCAATGAAAGGCATTTCCTGTTTTCATATCTGCGTTTAAATTTTTATCCATTAAAAAGGAAACAATAAATACCATGAGCAATTTGTTGTTGTAAATAAAAAAAGAAATTTTTTTTGAAAAGAAAAATCTAGAAATAAGAAAACGTTTGCTGCTGCAAAAGGTAATAGATTTGTTCGAAAGCAGGATTTTCCCAACAAGATTTATTGAAAAACAGGAGAACATATGGATGCATGCACGTGAGCATTAAACTGATCTGACTGTAGGCTGAGACTTTTTCTTATGGAATGATGTTGAAAAAATTAAAAAAAAAATTGTCTCTTTAAAAACTGTAGCCGACAAGCCAAAATTAAAAATTGTCAAGCATTTTTCATCATTCAAAAATTCTTAAGTTCAAACAAAGTCTATGAGTTAGAGCCAAATAATGAGTGACTCACGTTTTTGCACTTTAAAAGTCGATTTTATGCTGCAGTTATCTTTGCTAATTGAGTTAATTTCAATATACACACCCTAGTAACAGAGTTAAATTTACTTTACTTGTCTATCAATAGCAAACATGATTTTACTTTCTAAAACATTTTAGTTAAAAATCATATTTCTGTCTCAATATAAAGTTTGAGCAAAAAGAAAAAGAAAATGACAGCAAGGCGCAACTAAAAGCATATGAATTTCTATGCTGAACTAAATTTCAAACAAAAAAAAAAAAAAAAGGAAAGAAATAAATGAAATAGAATTGAAATGGTTTTGCTTGTGGTAGAAATGACACTGACAATGATGATGGATGCAACTCAATTTAAACACAATGACTGTCACAAAACAAAATATGGTTTTCAATCACCTGCATCTCTATCATCTGCATTTGATTTACGAGTGAGTTTGTGTCACTTAAAGTCAACTATAAATTTTACAGGTAAAGTTGGGTAAAGAACTTACAAAAAAAGGACACCAAATTTAATACTCAATAATAACGTATTAAACTGATTTTTTTTTATATGAAACAGCAACTAATTGTCTTAGTCGATATCGAATTTGGGTAAAGTCAAAGCCGTTTTAAGTAAAATAAAAAATATCGCCTCAACAAATATTGTTTTCGATAAAATTACTTCGCTTACCCACCAAAAAACTTTAAGAATTTCTTAGATAGATTAGTTGCTTTTAGCACCAAAAACAACAACAAAACATCTGGTGCCCCTTTACACAGAAAAAAAAATTAGGAACCAATTAAAAACTTTAATTAAAAAATTTGTTAAATCAATTAAATTTTTAATTGAATCAGTTAAATATTTAATTAGTTTTATATATTTTTCAGTTTAATTAAATATTTAATTGACTCAATTAAAAATTTAATTGATTTAACAAATTTTTTAATTAAAATTTTTAATTGCTTCTTAATTTTTTTTTTTTTCTGTGTATATAGACAAAAGAGTACTAAACTAATCAATCAAACTCAAAATTTTAATACCGATTCGTGTATAGACCCTGTGTTTGTTTCTGCAGACAAGCCAAACAGCTTTGTGGTCTTGATTTTTTTTTTTAATCAAAGGAGTTCTTGGTACAAAAACCCTATTTTAATGAGTATGTTTGCTTCTAAAATATTTGAAAGGAGTTTTTTCACTAACAGTCTTGCACCAGTTTTGTAGGATCAATGTTTCTTACAATTAAAAGTGGCATTTGTGCCAAATTTTAAAATTAATTCGCATGGCAGTGTGAACAATTAAAAAGTAAAGTCAACCTTAAAGACAGCATATGTACCAAATTGTAGAAAAGTTTATTGAAAAAAAATCTTTTCAGCGAAGAACAAAAAAAAAGTAAACGGAAAATGAAATTTATTTATGTTGGTTGGTTGGATGGTTTACTAGGCGGCCTAACGGCCCTCAATTAGAAACGCAAGACTCCTACTCGCCAAGACTGTGTAGCCACAAAATATCATTCAGATATCTGAGAAGGTTCGCTAACCTTACTCCCGATATCTTGGGTAGTTCGGCCAATCAGATGTTGTATCGAAGCCATAAGAGCCGGGCACTCGCAAACCGTCTACTCACTCTCGGCAGTCTCAGCCTGCTGGCGTGCTTTCCGATTATCCAATTTATTTATGTAGCTTGATATTTAATTTATTTGTTATGAATAAATTTTTAATTGAATCAAATATTTAGTTAAAAAAATATACTTTTCGTTTAATTAACAAAATTGCTAGATTTCGATACAGCTCAAACGTTCTCAAACTCAGTCTTAAACTTTTAAATAATAAAAATTTGTATCATATTAATTGAATTTTTCTTAATTGCATTTCCAATAAAACTGTGAAAAAATTATAAATAAAATATAAAAAAAGGAATTCCTTTCATATGAATGATCTCAAACGATTTCAAACTCGGTCTCAAACATACTAAGTGTGATGTGAACTTGAAATTAAATCATTTATTGCTGATTTTTCTTTGATGATTTTAGCACAATTATTTTTTTTGGTATTGAATTTCATTAAGAAAAACTTTAATATTTTCTATTTTAAAATTCGACAACGTGTTTGAAATTCGCTGAACTAGTTGGACACAAGCCTAATTCAGTAGACTGAAGTCTCAATCGTTCAGTCGATCTTAAACGATCTCAAAGTCTGGGTCTTATTTTAAAATAAATTCGCACCTAACATGCATTCTTGCATATTTCCTTCACTTTTTTTTTAATAGTTTGTTATTTTAATATAATTAAAAAATATAAAAAATAAAAAAAAAACAAAAATTTCTTAAATTTTTTAGTATTCCAAATTTAAAAATTTTCTGTTTGAGCTCATTTGACATTTGGATCGAAATCATATTGATTAAATATTTAATTTAATTAATTCCATTGAGAATTTAATCAGGCTTATCTGTTGTTCTAACTAAAATTTATGTCTGTGACAAAAAAAAACTTAAGATTCTCTGAGCTCAAATTGTCGCCTTCCATAGCAAATCAAATTAAAAAAAAAAATTTTATAATTTTTAATTAAATAAATTGAAAATATTCTTACATTTACGGTAATTTGTTTTTAGGCTTTAAGTTGTGAACACAAATGAATAATTTTTTAAGTTCATCTCTCAGCTTAAATATCCTTAAATTTGTTATGCTTAATAAACATTAAATGATGTATTTATAATTGAGATGCTTTTGTTAATTTTATGTTGTTTGAATTTCTTTGCATCTACGAGTACTTTTCGAATAGCATTTTTATATAGGGAGTCCCAGTAAGAATGCAATTTTTTCATTTTAGGCGGCATTAAATCGATTATTTCAGGCTGACATGTTGTCTAGAGTCATGATATCCAGTTGAAGTTTCAAAAAACTCATTTACTATGTTTCTGTAAAGAATTTTTGAAATTCAAAACAAAAAAGTAAAGCCTAACCAAAAACCTGAAAGTTGCTAACTGCAACTGCATTTGTTGCTCAGGGATTGCATAAAGATTTTCTGAGCCTCAAAATTCAACAATTTTGTGTATCCACGAAATCATTCACATGATAGCATTTTTCAAAAAATAGCCACTGACTTCACTTTGCTTCATTACCCATTAAACGAATTGTATTTCATACTTAATTGGAATTTATTTTCTTTACAATCCATTAAAAAATTACAACTTTTTCAAAAAATACGTGTTTTTATTTTTAAATGAAAAACTTTATTCTGACTGAGACACCCTTTATTTTTAACGATATTTTAGACAGAGTCATCACATCCTTATGTTGGTTTTAGTTAAATGTTTTACGAGATAAAGTACTTTCACTTAATTGTGCTTCAAATATTACCTAAACACTCAATTACTCGTACCTAAAGTGTCACACAAGTGACAAGTAGTTTTCTTAAATTAAATTCTATTTAAAAGTAGTTTTCGTTTTCTTTTCAATGAAGTAATTGAATTGTTGAAAATATTAAAATAAAAAATACATACAAATTAAAATTAATTGTTTTAATTTAAGCAAAATTTAAAAAAAAATTTTGTTTTTTTTTTTTTTTACTCAAAACTAAAACTGTCAACACGATACATGGGCTTCGTTAGGAGTAGGCTTAATTATGTCCCTTCACTTTTTTATCTCTAGCGCTATCTTTTTCTCTTATATAGGTATTACAATAGGACCATTTCAGAAGACTCAAGTGAGCCCTGCTTCTGTTTTCCTTATTTAGACGCTCTGTGTAACCTAACTTATTCTAATCCAAAATGCGATTTTGAAATAATTACTTTGCTTTACTAGTCAATTGTGTGTGTCAATTGCTTACTAGTAAGCTGGAGTTTTCATATTCATACTCTTTGTGAAAAAATCCAAGCAAACCAAGGATTTGGTCTTTTAAAAATTTAAAACATTTTGCAAAATGCACTTTTGATAATTTTTAACCTGGCCGTTGGTAGAAATAATCAGTGTTGTTGTTGTAAAAAAGAGACTTTTGTGTATTGCAAACGAGTATAGACACTACGAAAAATGTCTCAGTGTTGAGCTGTGTTATCTTTAGGGCAAAGAATTTCATGCTCTTAAAAAACGGAAATGTGTGCATAAAATATGCACTTAAAAATACAAAATATGCACTAATGCCCTTATGTAAAATAAAAACAAAACATCATTCATTATTTTTCTTGTCATATATTCTTAAGCATATATTAAAATAAGAAATCCGGGTACATAAATAATCGAAAAATTACTTATTCAAAATGCTGCCAAGTGAGTGATTTTTATTTTTAATTGTGAAATAATTAAATGGTTATCAGTAGTTAAAGACTTGAGAATATTAAAAATATAAAAATTATTCACAAAAAATATGCATTTATATTAAAATATGCTTTTATATTAAAATATGCAAAAATATGCATTTATAATAAAATATGCAAAAATATGCATTTATATTAATATATGCAAAAATATATGCATTTATATTAAAATATGCAAAAATGTGAATTTATATTAAAATATGCAAAAATATGCATTTATATTAATATATGCAAAAATATATGCATTTATATTAAAATATGCAAAAATATGCAATAACAATTGGATGTCATTTTTTATAAATTCTCGAATTCCAAAAAGTATTTGAGTAAAAACATGTATTTGCAAACAAGTTCTTGCCTTAATTATCATCATTACTACGAGTAGATGTCTTAGAATATTAACAAATTGTTCATTAAAAACCTGCGCTGCTAATTATTTCCTTTGTAACAAAAGCGCATGGAATAGCCTGTTCCTGTTTACCAAAAATAATTTTTTGTAAATTTAAAATGTGATAAATCAAAAAATCAACAGAATCATAAAGATTGAGAATAACCCTTCTAGGCTCTTAAGCATAAATACTTAAATTTCAAGCTTTTGTAGGCTTCACACAAACTCAATTAAAACTAAATTGTTTCTTGTAAAACACATATTTTTTTTTTCAAATTATCCTTTAAGATGTGAGTATGACATTTCGTTAAACAATTTCATTTATGATTAAGAAAACTTTCCTAATTCACATTATGTGCCCAGCGCACATACTGCAGAACTATTTAACAACTTTTAGCTGCAGGCGAAAAGTTTCTTAAATGCAAAAGTATTTACAACTTAATATCATGACACTCATAACTTTTGGTATTAGACATGCATATTTGTCGTACACACTTCCATAAAAGTTTTTGTGTTGGCAATGAATTTCCACAAGAAATTCTTAGTTGAAAATTTCTTAATAAAAATAAAAAGAAGAACGTCATACAAGTGATGTTAATTAAAATGCCAATAATGACAGAATAAAGTTCATATGAATCCATAAAAATAAATCAAGTTTAAATAAACACCAACATAAGTTTTTTTACTGCAGTAGCAGATATAAAATTTTTATTTATAAAAAGAAACTTGAACAAACACTCGCCTAGTACTCGTAAATGAAACTTTTTCATATTAATGAACTAAAGTTAAACAAAATTAATATGAACTGAATCATCTAAATTTGCTAACTCTATGAGTTTGTATTAGAAAATTACTTACAGCTCTTGCAGTATATTTCTCTGCAAATTAATCAACTTTGTTTAATTTATTATTAATATTTCAATATTTATGTTTGAATGGAATATTTATGGTACATTATTACCACTGCATAGACTGACTGATACACAAGATTTAAATCATTTAATTTTTTTCTATTTAGTCAAAGCATCGAAACTAACTTTTTATGGTTGAAAAAATTTTCAACTCATCAATCACTAAATGAAACAATGGTTGGCTGTGTTGTGGAATGCACTCGCATGTCGTAGGTCACTTGAAAGTAGTTTCTAAGATTGTGAAAAACAAAAAGTTTAAAAATCTAAGGTAAAAAGTTAATATAAATGAAATCTATATAAAAAAATAATATAATACAAATCAAATAATCATTTACTATTATATAATGACATGACATGACAATTATATATAAATGTTAAATTCATCACTGTCATGTCAGAGTCATTGCTATCTTATGGACATGTTCTTTGCTATATTATTGTCATATCTCTAACAAGTGATTGTTCTATTATTTTCCAGTAAATGTCAGCATCATAGAAATATTCTGTTAATAATATGACGGTTGTTATACGGTTCATGTCACATCATTTCCATATCATGTCATGTTACGATATTTACGTACAATATTACATTTCCTTGCCAAATCACTTACACATCTTTTATTGTGAGTGTCATGTCATTAACATGTCATTGTCATATCATAATCATGTTATTGTAATTTCATTATTATCTCCCTGTCAACTCTTTTCATTGTCGTGTCAAAGCCACGTCTTATTTTGTCATATTAATTTCATAATATTGTCACCGCATTCAATAGCGAGTAGACTATCGTATCGAATAATACTTCGATACTACGATATCTATCGAATAGTGAATTTTTAAGACTTTTGTCATATGCAAGTAAATAAAAAAAACTGTAGCGTGATTTTAGGCAACAATTGTACAAAAAGAATTTTTGCCAATATGGTTGAACAAATGCTTCTTCTGACATCTTTTCCTTCAAATTCGAAAGATAAAAATTTATTAAAAATTTCAATAACCTAAACCAAAATAAAACTTGAATTTTTTTAACTTTCTGTTTACCGCGCTCGTTAAATAAGTAAATTGTTTTGGTTACCACGGATAGTTTGCTATCGAATGATATACTCTAGATCGAATGAAAAATTTCGATAAATTTTACTCGATATAAAATGCGGTTATTAGATCCCAGTATCATGGATACATGATGTTAGTGTTTTCTCGGCATTATGTCTATATTATATCCTTGTCAGGTCATTGAGATATCGCTGATGTCAGTGTTATGTCATGTGTTGTCAATTTAATCTTTTGATCGTGTTATATCACTGTCGTGTTATGTCACTGTTGTGTTATGTCACTGTCATGTTATGTCACTGTCATGTATATGTGACCTCTAGTTACGTCGGTATCATGTCAATGTCAAATCATTGTCATGTCTTTATGAAGTCTTTTTCGCCACTGTCCTGATATGATCATGTTCATGCCTCATCATTCGTATGACATTATCATGTCATATTCATTTCATTATTATTTAATTGACATATTCTTGTAGTCATTTTCATGTCAATTTTATTTCCATAAAATATCAATAAGACTACAAACTGAGCATTTTGTGTTCCTTTTTTTTTGTTTCGTGTTATTTACTAGATTTTGTCAATTTTTAGTTAAAATAATGAAACAATAATTTTTAGTAATAAAATGATTACTTTTTTTTAAGTTGAAATCAACTCACCTGGTCAACATATTGGCACGATTGACTGCCACTTCAGCTTCAACACGAAAACGATCTTGAGCGTAACGATCAACGACACCCTCACCCAAATTTAGCGAAGTACCGGCCTCGCAATTCGAACCGAGCGAATGTTGTGTTTCAACAATTTGCAAAAATTTCGTTACAACATCACGACCATGCATTAGATCACGACGATTACTGCGCGATATTTCATCCCAATCATAAATTTCCTCTGAGTTGGCTGCATCCACCACGCCCTCAAGAAAATGATTAGTATCATCATCCACATTGGACACCAAAGAAGTGACTTCAGTCTCACTGCTTGTAATTGAATCAGACTCATCTAAGTCACTTAAAGAGAAATCAGAAATCTGATCACTAACATCGTTATCATCATCATCACCATTAACATTAAGATTAACATTAACATACTCGTTGTCATTATTAGCATTGTCAGCATCTTTAATAATTTCTGGAGAGGTGGAATAAAAATCATTTTGGTGCTGTGTGTGACCGGATAAATTTTTGTTATCTGATTGTGTTTGCTGGCTGGTGCTGGCTGAAATTAAAGGTGCCAGCAAAGTTACATTTTTAGAATTAGAATTGAATGAATTGAAAGTGTTTTTCAGTTTAGAATTTTTTATTTGCTGTTGCCAGGTTGCCAGAACAGTTTCATTGTCTTTAGCCTCCTCAAACAAATCCACATTATTGTCAATATCTTTCAGGAATATAGAGGAAATATTTTTAAATTTATCATCAGCTAACAATGTATCAAATGTGGGGCCATCTAACATATCAAAGCCATCATTCAAATAGACATTAGCAGCAGCAGTCTCAGAACTGCTACCATTTGAACTATTTTCCTCATCATCATTATCATCATCATCGTTTTGATAAAACATATCAGACATTTTATCAGTAGCAGCAGCAGCATTTACACTTACATTTCTCATATTGACATTGACAAAAATAGCTGCCTTTAATTGCTCAGATTGCTGATAACTAGTGCTACTGTTGCTGCAATTGCTATTGCTACTGTCATTGGTGGCTGTTTTGGCATTAAATGTTATTTGGTTATGCCATGCTCTGAAGCCCTCATCAGTTGTTTGAGCTTTCTGCTGCTGCTGCTGCTGCTGCTGCTGCTGCTGTTGTAGCTGTTCAGCTTCTAACAAACTGCGATGATGGTTTTTATTTAAGTGACCACCATTTGTATTCAATTGTCGCAAACTTTCTACAATTTTCTTTTTATGTAATTTTCGTATTTTGTGTGTTACAACTTTCAAAGCTGTTGTTGTTGTGGTGCTGGTGGCGGTAGTGCTGGTCATGGGTTTGATTGCTATTGCTGTCGTTGTCAAGTGATGCATTGTTGGCCTTGTTGTTGTTTCTATGTTGCTGGTATCTGTGAAAGCATAAATGATATTGTCATGCTTAACAACATTTACATTTTTCAAATTGCTGGCTGTTACATTGTTAACAACATCAATATGGGTTACATTAAGCTGACCCTTTTCACTTTTACTGTCTAACAGCAAATTTTCCTGTGCAAATTTTGGCATTTCCTTCTGCTCCTTCTCCAATAATGATGATGCGTATCTAGCAGAAATGTTATCTGAATAATTTTCTTGTTGCTTATAAAAATGTTTATCCCTTAACTGTGCGCTAAATTTATCATTTAAAATTGTAGTTAAATGTGGTTGTGGTAGTGGCTGTGGCTGTGGCTGTTCATACTCATTCATGGCATGTCGTCGTTGCTTGGAACGTTCATGTCGTATAAACAAAAAATTTACATCATTTTGTTGATTTTCTGCCAGCATTAGTTTTTCCACATTTTTTTGTTTTATTGGCGCTTTACTGCTGGTGCTATTGTTAATGTCTAGTTTGTTGGCAAACACATTAAGACCAAGACCATTTAAAATTAGCATAATTTTTGCTAAATTCATAACAATTTCAAAAGCCAGCATCGTTTTTTTTTTCGTGTTTTAAATAAATATTTACATGAGTTGGAAATAAAAACTAAAATAAAATTCTAGATCTCTTCAACTTAAAAACAATTTTTTTTTATTAAAATATTTTTCACTGGTTTTCTAAAGCCACTTTATCTCTATTTTTGATTTTTATTTTTAACCGTTAAATTTTAACTCGGTCTTTTTGGAATTTAATAAAATTTTTAAAGAATTTTTAGCTTTTGCCAACTCATAAATCATAGTTGTCATGGCTTTACACTTGTTTTTTGTTTATTTTTTTTTTTTTTTTTTTTAGTTTTTTATTTATTTATTTCTCATTTTATCTTTTACCAACACACTGAAAATATTTTTTATTTTTATTTTAATCACATTGTCACATCAGTATAATCTGAAAAGTAAACAGAAGCAAAAGGAAAATCATTAAATTAGTTGGGAGTTTATTAGAGAAAAATAAAATTAAATAAATCGAAAATTGCACCAAGACCCTTTTTGCAAGGTAAATTAAAGCACAACGCATAAATAAAAAGAACAAAATGCTGACCACTGATCGTGCTATAGCTGATTAAGAAAAAGAAGTACTCGTCTACATTTGAGACTTTAACGTTTTTCCTATATATTCGAAATTTATTGTTAAAAAGGTTTGGGTAATCATGTAAATCTTAAAGAAACTTAAATATGATCTACCCAGCGGCTTTTTAAAATGACAAATTTCTCTACATAAAAGCAGCTACAAAAATTTTAAGTGAATAAAAAAACTTCAGTGCTTTTTTTTACCCGATCTCAGCCTGTCCTTTATGCCCTGAGTTAAGTTCTGTTATATAACATTTCAAAGAAATCCGTTGGTAAATTAATTTTTTATAGTGAAGTCTCTCACTTTTTGAAAATCTCTTTTGAACTTCTATAGAAACTTAAAATCGCAATTAGGTCTTGAGTTTTTGCAGAACTAACAAGCGGTCTATTCATTTTTATGTAGTTGTAAAAATAGAAAGCTCTTAATGAAACAAACAAGTTTGCTGCCAGCTTAGGCCATGGAAACAACAAACAACACTTTCTTTTTAGTCTCAAATTTTTAATTTTTCAAGTGGTTTTTTTGAAATTTGTTGTCTTTAGCTTAGAACGCCTTTAAACTGTAACAGGATATTGTTTTGCTAACTATTTAAACAACAATTATCTTTTGTTTTTGTTTTCTTTATAAAATCCCTTAAAAAAGTTTTGTTGTATTTGAAAAGTTGAGAGGTGAAACTCTGCTTTTAATGTTGTTTATTTTTGTAGGTTATACACAAAACAATTCTGAACAGCTGGACGAAAAAAAAAAATTGTTTATTTTGTTGTTTGGTTTTTCTTTTTCTATGGGCGTCAGCTGGCCTTTTACCCAAGTAGATTTAATTTAAAATATTTTTACTTAAACAAAGAAAATTTAAAGTCATCACAAGAGTCAAATTATATTTAATTAATGATTCTATTTCATTGCGGAAATTTAAAATCATTAACTTTTTTCAAAATGAGAGAATGAAAAAACCATTATTTTTCAACAAATTAGGGGAAAGGAAAAAATTCATTAATGCACTGAAATAATTGCATTAACGTAATGAAAAAATTTTATAAAATTAATTAAATAATTTCGTTTATACAAAGAAATATCTTCATTAATTTTATGAAAAATTGCTTTTATATCAGCTAATGAAAAGTTTAATTACACTAATGAAAAATTTCATTAATTCAAGGAATTATTTTCATTAATTTAATGAAATAATTTAATTAATTCATTGAAATAATTTCATTAATTTAGTTAAATACTTTGATTAATTCAATTAAATAATTTCATTAATTTAATGAATAATTTCATTTATTCATTGAAATAATTTTATTAGTTTAATGAAATAATTTTGCTAATTCAAGAAAATAATATCATAAATTCAAAAAAAAATATTTTCATTAATTTAATGAAAACATCATTACGTTTCATGCGATTAATAAAATAATTTCATTGACTTATTGAAATAATTTCTTTAATTCAATTAAACATTCATTTAATTAATGAAAAAATTAAATAATTCAATAAAATAATTTAATTAATTTGTTCTTAAAAAGTATTTCATTAATTCACATAATGTATGAAATATTTCACTAAATTAATGAAAAATATGGCATAAATTTTTTTTTAGTATGCACTTAAAAAAAATTCATTATTTTTCAATCAATGACAAAGTTTCGTTGGTTCAGTCAAATATATTGTTTAATTTACATTGCATTAATTAAATATTTCATTAGTTTAATGAAACGTTGCATTCATTAAAAATTAATTAACTCTTTTTTGAGCATAATTAAATTCACAACAAAGTATTAGTAATTTGGTCTTAAATTTTGAGATTAAATTTCTTTTTTATGAGTTAAATGTTCAACAGAGTTAAGACAGCTTTTATGTACAAGCTGGAAAGTATCACCCTTTAATTTTATTTAAATTTCCTTTTATAAAAAATAATTCTTAAGCTACATAAAAACCGATAAAAAAAACAAAAAATAAAAAGTCTTTATCAAAAAAAAAATTAATTCATAAATTTAATAAAGACACACTTTTCAAAAGCACTCAATCAACAAAATGTTACAAATGAAGCCATAAAATAAATTATGATGGAATCAATACAGGCACTCGCCAGAAACTTAATATTGCGATTGCGGGTGTGGGAAAAACTCTGCTTGTGGAAACGCGATAAATAAAAAATAAAAAAAAAATTTTAACATTTTTTAAGGGCTTAAAAAGAAGGAAAAAACTTGATTTCATAAAAAGGATACTTGTTGAAAATAAAGAGTAAATAAAGGGAATGCACTAATATTAAACTGAAATAATCTTTAAAAGCAAATCAATCATCCATATTTTGTTAACAAAAAAATTTACAGGAAATCATGAATTGAAAAATGTTTTCTTAAAGACATTAACCCATAAAGTCAGTTATTTTGCTTAACAACTATAAATTCATAAATACTTGGGAAATTTTACTTTTTTGTTTTTACTTCAATTATGGCCCTTTGAAATCATTGTTCTATATAATTGCACTGGATGGTTTACCATGCACTGTGCTGCTAGTTAGCATCAGAAAATATTAATCATTCGGTTTGCATGATGCCCAGACTGAAACCTACTTTGCCTCCTGCTCTATCTATACAGGGATTATCTCAGGTATACAAAATTACTTCCCATGATATTTGTTAGATGTTATAAAACACAAAAAAACTCTAACAAATTTTTAAAATATTTTTGAATATTTTTCAGATAATTTTTTTTTTTCATTTTCCTATAAAATTCGTAAACGATTTAATTTAATAATCACAATTTATTTTTGTTTAATAAAAATTTTTAATTTTAAAATGTTCAAGTTTCTAGTCATAGTCCGGTTGTTTGTCTCAGTATAGAAATTTTATTTAAAACCTGAAACTGAGTTATTTAACAGCCAAAAGTACTCGTACGAGTATTAGTTGCTTTAACGAAACTTTCGTTGTTAAGCTGAAATTCAATAAAATGTGCTGAATTCCCATAATCGAAGTATTTGGCTAATGAACTCATATTTGAATGGTTAAATGTTGCCATAAAATAAATAAAACATAAAGTTTGTTTATCATGAAGGTCATTACTATTTATTTATATTTTCTATTTTTATTTTATTAATAGTTTTCTGTTGTTGCCCATAATTTACTTCGCTGAAATGAAAATGTCTTAATTGTCCAAGCAATGCAGACAGCGGCCATACATTTTAGCATTAAAAAATATACAAACACGAAGACTAAATAATTACACCCTCTACTTTTTTACGCCGCAAAAATGTTGAGGAGAAAAATAAATTCGAGTAGATAAAGAAAAATCAATCTTCATTAGCAAAATGAAAATATTTTTTACTCTTTCAGTAAAAGTATTCAAGCTGTAAAAAATTGCTTTAAAAAAAATTAAATTGCAAATTACGGCATTCGATTGCGTTCAAGAATTTAATGCAATCTAATGGGGCCGGGGAAATTTTTATATAAAAAAATTTTTACTTAAAAAAAATTAAAAGTTTCTTTCACAAAAAAATAAAATGTAAAAAATCTGAAATAATTCAGGGTTTATTTTCTTTTAATTTCAGCTTCTGTAATTTAATATTACAAAGAGAGAGAGAGAGAAGCTACTGGGGTAAGTGGATGCTTAATATTTTTGTTTAAAAAAATTGCTTGAAGTATAATTCGTATAAATTTTTAATTCTTAAAAATATTATTAAAACCCTGGGGCCAAATTTAAAAATTTCCCTTTAAATTTTTATCTAATTTAGCTCCTGCTAAACTTTTTTTTGCTTTCATATTAATCACCAAACAATATTAAAGGCCAGCCCTAACATTTGAATTTTGAACTTGTAAAATGTGTTTCAGAAAGAAAGCACTTTTTCACTTCAAATAAAAAAAAGAATTTTTAGAGGGTCTTGATTTTTTTATTGGATTGTAAAGAAGACATAAAGCATAAAACAAAATATTTTCCAAATGTACTCCTCAAGCTCTCATATCAGACCACTGTTTTCAATAACTTGGATTTCAAATTTCAACTCAGAAATTGTTTGTGGTTCATTTGCATAAGCTTGAGATATCACAGACCAATCTAAATTGGAGCGGCAAGCATAGCGTTTTTAGCGACCTCTATTTATTTTAAAGCGTCATACCTAAATAAGACCATAGGCGGTGCATATTCCCCGCAGCAGTGTTAATCATTTTGTTTAATTAAACCCACTAAAGACAAGCAAAAACAGAATTAAAAACCCTTAAAAATTTCATTACTGGTCAACTAAAACAAAACAAAAATAAAAAAAATAACTAGGGGCATTCACGCTTTTTACAATAAAGGTATATTTATGGGAATCGTAAACAACTGCAATGCTAATATAGAAATTTTTGTCTGTAGCTCTTAAAACGTAAATAACCCGTTTTATCACAAATTATTATAGAAGTTGGCATCATTGAATGACAGCTGTTCTACACAATTGTAGAACGTGTTTACATTGGGTTTTCATGTTGTAAAAAATAGTAGGTTAGTGCCTATTGTTGTTGTGTGTAAAAAAATTTCTACAATTGTACACTCCATACTAGGGACTTTACACTGAAACGTGAGTTCTACTTTTATTTTGCAGCCAACTTCACTACAAAATACGCTGTATAATTTAGATTTTCCATTAATTACGCTGTGCCAAACCAATTGTAAACAGGTTTAAATTTATTAATTAAATACGTTGCCAAATTATAACAGAAAGTACAAAAAAAAAAAAAATAAATAAATAAATAAATTTGCTAACAAAAATTCAAACGTACGTGCCAACACAAAAAAAAAATTATCTGAAACCAAAAATAGTTTTATTTAAAAAAATTTGTCGTATAGATTAAATTTATCATTTAATTAATTAAATTTTTATTTGAATCAATAAAATATTTTTATTAAATCAATTAAAACAGTATAATAAATTTTTTAACCAAACTAAAGATTTTATAGCACATCGTTTAAATATTTAATTAAACCAAGGGAAATATTTAATCAAATCGATTAAAGCGCCATTAAATAAAAAAATAAGTAACTTTTTATTGTAGTCATTTCGGTTGTTGTACACGGTATTCAATTAGTGGTGAATTTTCAAGTCCTAAAGTTTAACGAAAATTACTGAATCACCCTTTCGTTAGTGCAAACAGAAAAATAACACCCTATCGAGTCCATAAAAGTTACTAAATCGCACTACTACTGCAATCCTTATTCTTAAAAGCAACAAAATCTCCTCTTGGAGGTGCTCAACATTTAAGTATCAAAAAAAAATATGTAATAAAAAAAATGTAATTTAATTTTAAATTAAATTTTACTCATGTGTAATTTAATCTGCAATGGCCTGTCAGCAGCTCAACTTAAAGCTTGATGTCATTTCTGCTGAAGTTTAAAATAACTACTGCCCTAATGCGTTCCAGGTTAATGGGATGCTTTGACTACCGCATCGCTACTTCGGCTCTACAGCAATCATTTAGAGCCGAAGTGGTTAACAGTTTTTAGGTTTTAAAAATGTTTGTCTTTTTCAAAACGATTTGATATAGGGAACAAGGCCGTTAGGGAATTGAAACGCACTCTTCACACACGCACACACACACATAGAGAAGAGTCCAAGCAGATACACACCGCTCTTTTTTTTAGCAAGTTTGTAAATTATACACTAAATTGTAAATGAGCGAAGCTAAACGGAAAACTTAATGTAAAGGCAACATTTTTTTAGCTCTAAATAAAAAATAAATAGAAACAAAAATAATTCATGTCACTTTCCGCTGCAAAGTGCTGACTGTATGACCAGCATTACTAACAAATAATAGATTCTTTCCGCTTTGATTAAAATAGGAACTAAGAAAGAGATCCTTAAGTAATTTCATGGCATAATCAAATATTTATGAGAACACACTCCACACACACACACACACATACACTTAAACAAAAAGATAATTTAATAAGTAAATGTATGAAAAACAAAATCATGTTTGAAATCGTAATCACATGAATGCTTTTGGTGCTAAAAAAGCAAAGAAAAAATTAAATTTTCTTTTCTAA
The DNA here is from genome assembly GCA_947397855.1 of Thelaira solivaga. Lineage (NCBI taxonomy): Eukaryota > Metazoa > Arthropoda > Insecta > Diptera > Tachinidae > Thelaira > Thelaira solivaga. Next base: position 17,119,635 of record OX377614.1, on the reverse strand, counting down.
CAGACAAACTTAAATTAAAGCTCCAAACATCTTTTATGTGTAAAGGGTGTCTCATGGCAACAAATTGATTGTTTCAAATGCTGTGTGGCAAATGGCGCCGTCTTTGCTGAAACCTCATATCGTCAAACTCATGCCATTTAGTTGAGATGACAAGAACTCTTTTAGCATGTTCCTGTAACAAAAGCTCTTCATAGTCACAGCAATTTCGGCCTCAGCGGCTTGAGGAAAAATCCACAATAGACAGTTGCTTATTGTGCATGAGGATTTCTTGAGCACCAAATTCGCACCCATTTTGTGTATTCACGAAGCCATTCAGATGAATGGAAGAAGAAAAATTGGCCTTGCCAGCATTTTATAACAATACCAATAGAGCTGTATAAGTTCACTTTTTTTTAAATTAATCCGCCTTAATTCTAATTAGATGGCATCCTTATCTTACTAAAATCACCGGTAACTCATTATTTTTTCCAAGTGGACTTACGCCAATATCATATAAATATAATTGAGCAATTATTCTTTAGAAAAGCTTGATTTTTTAAAATCGGAATAAGCCTATGTGACAGCTGTCAAACTTCAGAGTTGCCACTTGTTAAAAAAAAATTACATTAAATTTAAAAAGTGCACTCTAACTGAGACACCCATCATGTAGCTTAATTTTTTTTAAATCTGAATAAACATATGTGACAGCTGTCAAACTTCAGAGTTGCCACTTGCCCAAAAAAAATTACATTAAATTTAAAAAATGCACTCTAACTGAGACACCCACTATGGACTGGCCATTAAAAAACGCTACATTTGTTGCCCTTATTTAAGTTGGTCTGCAATTTCAAATGTTTTAGTTAAAGAATAATTCCGCATTAAAAGCTAATAGGCAACATAACAAACTAAACATTTTTTAAACGGCTAATGGCTAAATTTGTGTGTCTCCAGCAATCTAAATTCAATTTTAACTGTTAGTAACTCAATAAAATTAAATGAAAAGAATTTATTTATTTAAAAAACCTTAAGGAAAATAATACACTAACGCCAACCATATGGATTAACTTATACGATGGCCATTTAATATTTCAGCCTAAATTACAGTTAAAATTTGTTGTTAAAATCAATTTATTTACAGCCAGGCTCTCTATCAAGAAAACTATTGTTCGCTTCTTCTTCAGACTCCCTCCCTACAAATTTTTTACACGAATATTACGAAAAAAAAAAAAGAAATGTTAGAATTTCTATATGAAATGGTGGTCCACAAAATTGTTGTTACGAATACAAATGCAAAAATAACTAACTTGTATTTTTTTCTTACAAAACTAACAAAAAACGCCCAGAATATATATTTTTTTTTATCTTTTATAATTGATTATTTACAATCAACATAAAATTTTCTTTTTAATTAAAAAATTAAATTTGAAGGTTTTTTGTTTACAAATTTTTATGAACCATGTGTGATGTGTGTTTTATATGTTTCTTTCTGCTCTCTTTCGTTGAGAGTTGCAGTACTACTTTACAGCGGTTTTTTTTAATAAAATTATTGTTGTCACGAGATGGTATATTAAGAAGGCTTACGCCTAAAAAAACCTAAAGCCAAGCTAACGATAAGTCAAAAGTATGTGAGCTCCGTTTCCATTCGAAAATGAGTGACTATTTTCCATTGTAATAGTGAGCTTGGCAGTTAAACTAAACCAAAAGAAACGAGCATGTGTAGGACAATGGGCTATAAACACAAAAAATTATGTTTTTATTAAGAGCTGACTTTTGTTGTTAAGGATTTCATGAGTTTGAAAACATTTTTAAAAAATACCGACTTTAATGTGACTATTATTATTTTTGAAAATGTGTTTTTGGAAACTTCACAAATTCTAAGTTTCGTTTAAAATTCATAAACACAAGTTGTTTGTTTGTTTGTGTTTTTTTTTTTCATTGTTTGCATAAACAACAATTAAGTTTTGTTTTATTTGAAATTTTGTATTTTATAAGGACCCAGCAGTAACAAACATTTATTTTATTGTCATCATGGGAAAACTTTTAGTCTTTTAGTGTTTCAACAGAAACAAACTGACATAAGAAAATTTCATAAACTTTTTTTAAAAGTCCTTTAATTAGGGTAAGAAAACAGCACAAAATTATTTTACAAAACTCTTGCATCCAATGAAATTTAAGAAAATTTGCATTTTCAATTAAAAGTTATAGAAAAGAACACAATATTTTTGAAAACATTTCAAGGGTTTTACTTCACTAAACTAAAGGAAACTAAATAATTCTAAACAAATTTTTATTTGCAAATAAATTAAATACAAAATTTTAATTCACTTTCTAAAAGAAAAGTTACTTAAAGCTGTAGCGAAATATCGCTACAAAAACTGAAAAGATTTTTAAATTGAAATAATTTTTTATAATTCAAAATAAAACAAATCAAAAAAACTTACAAATAAATTTAAAAAAAAAATATTTTAAAAGGTCCTTAATTTACTTTTTTTCTTTCTTAAAATTTCTGTTTTCTTTTGAAAGTTTTTTTTTCTATTTTTCAAGTTTTGAAACCCTTAAAAAATTGTCTAAATCAGAATTATTTTTTTAAAAAAGCAAAAAGGATTAGCTAATGGCATTTCATGTCAAGTTTAATTAAAACTTTTATTATCATGAGCTATATCGCACTACGAATGTAAAATATTTTAATTTTTATGCTTAATAATTCCGAAAACAATTCTCTTTAAACCTTTAAAAAAAATCTAAATGACCTTTATTGTATGGCTTCATGCTTTTGTCCTTTAAATTAAATAAATATAAAAAGATAAACATGTAAGTTTGAAAATAATTTTGGCAGCTTAATTAAGTTGCGTAGAAATTTGAGAAATTTTTTAATTCAAAATGGAAAAAGAAAATGAAACTACAAACTTTTAATTAAAAATTATAAAATGAAAAACTTATGGCTAGGCTTCCTTCATACAAAATTTTCGTTCGGTTTTATAGGGTATCCCAATAAGAGTGCACTCTTTCATTTCATGCTGCAATAAATCGATTGTTTCAAAGCTCCATCGTGCTGAAATCAAGTGTCATCCAGATCCCGCTTAGGCCACAAGAACTCCACAATTTTAGCCTTGTTCTTTCATAAAGCCCTCCCTTTTTAATAATCGGAATAAGCATATGTGTGACAGCTGTTAAGTTTCAGAGTTGCTACTTGCACAAAATAATACACTGAATTTACAAAGTGCACTCTTATTGAGACACCCACTACTTTAAATGACATAAACGTGATTTGCGGCTCATTAAAAAATTTTACACGAATATTCTAATTAAAAGAAAAGCGTAGGATAACTTAAGAATTTAAGCAATAAATTGAAATATATTTTTTTTGTACAGATAGAAATGCCAAAATCAATTTTCGTTAGGATAGTTTTTCTTATAAAACCATCAGAAACTGCCCAGAAACTGCTTACATTCACAAAAAAAATTGTGTTTGTTTTTTCTTCGAAAATTGACTGGCTTCATGAAAAAAAATTATAAATTTTTCATTAAAAAAATTATAAATTGTTCATTAAAAAAAATTCTAAATTTTTTCATAAAAAAAATTATAAATTATTCATTAAAAAAAATTATAAATTGTTCATTAAAAAAAATTATAAATTGTTCATTAAAAAAAGTTTTAAATTTTTAATTAAAAAAATTATAAATTTTTAATTAAAAAATTATAAATTTTTAATTAAAAAATTATAAATTTGTAATTAAAAAATTATTAATTGTTCATTAAAAAAAATTATAAATTGTTCATTAAAAAAAGTTTTAATTTTTTAATTACAAAAATTATAAATTTTTAATTAAAAAATTATAAATTTTTAATTAAAAAAATTATAAATTTTTAATTAAAAAAATTATAAATTTGTAATTAAAAAATTATTAATTGTTCATTAAAAAAAATTATAAATTGTTCATTAAAAAAGTTTTAAATTTTTAATTAAAAAAATTATAAATTTTTAATTAAAAAATTATAAATTTTTAATTAAAAAATTATAAATTTTTAATTAAAAAAATTATAAATTTGTAATTAAAAAATTATTAATTGTTCATTAAAAAAAAAATATAAATTTTTCATTAAAAAAAATTATAAATTTTTCATTAAAAAAAATTATAAATTTTTCATTTTTTTAATAAAATTTTAAGCTTTTTTTGACAATTTGTATTATTGGAAATGAGTGTGTTTGTGTTTTTTAAGTCTCAAGTTTTAGTTGTCTTTACGTTAAGTCAAAAGTTAGTGGGCCGCTTTTTAGGGCTAAAATGAATGGCTGACTTTCGTTTGAGATCTAAATAGAGAGCCTGGCAGTTATTGTTTTGACTTCGAAGTAACACTTGTTAGTCACTAGTTCTTCATAATTGCTTTGCTTTTAATTAACTAACAAAACTATAATTATTATTGTTGGTAACACAAACTTAAAGCTTTCGTTAATTTCAATTTAAATAAAAAATTTTGTTTACTTTTTAACAATCTGTTTTTTTTTTTTTTTGTTGGTATATCAACCCCATACCGCCACTAGTATTTTGTCTACCCCTTAAATTTGCATTTTTTTATTTCAACAGTTGGAATTTACTTCTTGTATTTTGTTTTTAAAATTCTTATTTAAGCTCACATGCTTTTTATATAAAAATCCTTTTGTAACTAAATCTGTTTCTTTATTTTATTTTTTTTTTTATTTTCTTTCCCCCTTTTGCTTTTGAGTTGTAGTATTTACCAGCTTATTTCTTTTGTGTTTTTGTTGTGTTTTATTCAACTGACTGCAGTCATGAACAGAAGCCCCTTTTTAAAGAAAAAATGTCACCTTTAATACGATTAGTAGCAAACAACTTGAGTGTTTGGAAAATAAAAATGTTACAAAAACAAACAAAAAATTTAATTCGCTCTTAAAAAAGGGTGATTCAAATGTAAATAAAAAAAATTAAATCATTTTAAATAAAAATAAAAGTCTTAAAGAAAAATTCACATTTCTTCAGATCACAACTTTTAATTTGCTTTAAAAGTTTAAAACATTTTAAAAAAAATTTTAAATTTGAAAGTGTTTAGTCTCAGTACGTTCCAGGTTAAATATTGATCATAGATTTAACGGTAGCTACAAGCTTTAGCTGTAACCATGATCAAAATTCTATGAAAATTGAACACTATTTGCAGAATGGTGTTCTTGATAGCTACAGTACATATCATTTCAATTGGAGCGGGAACATGTCATCTTGTAGAATATCCTTTATTTCAAAATATGCAATTTTGGCTGCAAAAATTATTTCAATATAATGAAAACTTAAGTAGTATTTACAGCATGATGTTTTTAATAACTTCATTTTAATCGACGTAAGATGATGTCGTCTATCAGAATATCCTTTTTTTGAGAATTTAAAAATTTTAACTGAAACAATTATTAGAATTCTCTAAGAATTAAAGTACTATTTAAAGAATTATGTTTAACTAGCTTCATTTGTTACCATTTCAATCGCAGTTAGAACTTCCAGAATATCCTTTATTTAATTTTTTTAATTTAGCTGCAATAATGGAGTGAATTCTCTAAAATTTTGAAGTTTATGTAAGTTATAACTACACTAAATGTCATATCAAATGAATTGAAGAGCTATCCTGAATATCCTTAATGTCAAAATGACTACAATAATGTAAACAATTCTAAGAAATCTGCAGCTTATGTTCTTTATAGCTTTACTAAGCGTTATTGTAATCAAACCAAATCATATCTGTTTTCTACAATATCCTTTATATCAAAATATTTAATTTCGACTGCAATAATGGTCATAATATAAAGAAAATTTGAATACTATTTGCAGCATGATGTTGCTAATAACATGACTTAATATAATTTCAACAAAAGCTAGAACCTGTCTTACTCCAGAATATCCCTTATTCAATAATTTTAAATTTTTGAGAGCAAAAATTATTAGCTTTTTATAAAAATTAAAGCACTTTTTGTAAAACTATGTTTTCAATAGCGCCACTGATTATCTTTTCAATCGAAGCTAGCACATTTCTTGCTTTCGAATATCCTTTATCTCAAAATATTTTATATTCAATGCAACAATTGATCAAAATTCTAAGAAATTTTAAGTAATTCCTATAAAGTTGTGTTACTAAATCCTCCATTTATATCATTTCAAACGAACCTAATAGATTTCTTTTTCCAAAAAATTTTTTTATTTCAAAATATTTAATTTTGACTAAAACAGAGATCATAATTTTATGGAAATTTTAGTACTATTTAGAGAATTATATGCTTATTGCTTCCACTGAATATCATTTTAAATGGAGAAAGATTATGTCTTCCTCCCGAATATCCTTTTTTTAAAGATATTTAATTTTGGCTGAAAAATTGATTTTTACATAAAATAAAACTTTAATTAACAATAACAGGACTTACTCAATTTAAAAATCTTTAATTTTGTATAAAACCATGAGCAAAATGCAATAAAAAAATTCAAATACTATTTTTTGTGAAATATCAATTAACCAGAAAAAAGTCACCCTTTAAAAACCTGCTGCAGTTGTTTTAATGTTATTACTTTTGCTTTATTGTTACATAAGCAAAAACAGAGAAAATAATACTCTTAGATTTAAGCCTTAAGAACTTATGGGTGGAAGACAATTGAGGCTTAAAAAGAATGAAATTAAAAAACAAAACAAAAATCTTAAGGGGCTTTAAAGATGGTCATATCTTCACTTTAAATTTGTGTTTAATGGTATGAAAGAATCATCAATAGTAAATAAAAAATTAATAAACAAAAAATAGGGAGAAGTGATTAAATTAATTGCTTTGAAAGGAAAAATTCTTATGGAATTTTGTTTTTAATTGATTTGGCAATGGCTGCTGGTAGGTGCTTTCCAAAGATTTTTATGTCTTTTCCTGTAGTTCTGTTTGTCTGCCATCGCTGTTGATCAAAAAATTTTTTTTTTTTTTTTTTATGTAAATCAAAGTTTTTTAAAAACTTTTTTAAGCTTTTTAATTTATTATTATTTTTTTTTTTTAATTTTAAATCATGCCAATGCTGCTATACGCATCGTAAGGCCTCAAAAAATTCGCCAACGTTTCTAGTTCCAATTATTGTAATTTCCGCTTCAATTTGTTGCCTGCTTTCCTTCTATTATTGCCCTGTGGGTCTCACTCTCGTTATATCTTCCATGATTTCTTAAGGGTGTGTCTAATTCAACGTAATTTTCGTTTCTTAATTTCTGTGCCTAGGTAGGTGTTTGGATAGTTCCCACAGCCTGTTGTGAAAATGACTTTCGGCCAAAAGATGCTCGAAAACTCTCTGAAACATTAGTTAATGAATAAGTATTTACTTCGGAGTAAAATGCAAATGTATTGTGTCAAAGATTTGCCTCCTTATCAGAAAAAAAAAAATTAACATAGACTGTAAAGTCAACGTTATCTTAATTTTAAATTTATAAAATAAGACCTCAAGCTTAATAAATTACAATAAAATTTTATTTTAAAAAGGTCAAATAAACTATCAAATGATAATGTGCACAATCGGTTGAATGCTTGACGTGCTTGTTGGACTTAGCTATCGATTATCTGTTTTTATCCAACAGTTTTGGAGATTATTGCTCTTAATATGGTTCACATTACAAATAAAGAGTTGTAATCAGTAATAACACAAACAGGTTGTAATATCAGAACTACAACTAAAGTTAAGTTGTGAACCCTAATAGTGACATATGCTTCTAAGGTAGGAAAATTGGCTAGCATCATCTATTTGTTGACCGCTTATGGTGAATAAGTCCGGGATTGTTGAGTTAAAGAAGAGCTTTAGTCTTAGGAATATTAATTTGTAAATTTGCTACTTCGTTGCTTCGGATAGTTTATGCAGATTTGACTCCATATATGAGAAGCTTTGTGCTATCATCTACATGGTAAAGGTCACTTAAATGTCACTGCAATCTCCAAATTATTTCCCTGCCGCCGTGAAGTGCTCTCTTCGTAATCGTATCTAGTACTATGTTAATAAAGGCTGTTCAATAGATTAAAGCTTGTGATAATAATGTTATGTAGGAGAGGAGATAAAAAGCAGCTTTTTTAAACTCCTATTTCCACTTTAATTCATGCTAAACAGATCTAATGAGGAGAATAAGTTTAAGCGGCACTTGCTTACATCTCAATGAGCTCCAAATTATATTAAATTCCAATTTGTTGAAAGCTTTTTCAAAGTCAATAAAACAAAGATACAATTAATTGATGACTTGAATCATGAAATCGTTTTTAAATTGGGCGCCAAAATGTAAAAAAAAAGTTCCATTCGAAATCATTTAAATTTTAAATCTTTTCATTTATTAAAGAATTCTATTTTCTAATTCTTAATGTCAATTAAAAAAAAATACCTTCAACTACTCAATCAAAGTAAATAATTTAGTTTTTTTCTTCTGTTTTTAATTTTAATTAAAATTTTATTTAAGCTAAATAATAAATATGGCTGTTGACAGTAATTGGGAAACAATTGTTTTCAAGGAAATTGTTTGTCAAGCTGATGTATTTAACAAATAATGAAAATAAATTTAAATGCTATAAAATTGTTGTTCTTTCCTTTTTTACTTTGGATTTTCTTTTCTTTTTTTTATTGGCACAATTCCATCATGAGCCAAAACAAGGAGGATTTTTCAAAATGTTTTTCTCATTTTCAATCAATTTGTTTATAATTGTTTGGCTAAATATTTAGTTGTTTTTTTTTTTGTGAAAGAAATAATTTATTTTTTTATTTATCAGCCTAATAAAATATTGAAATCCTGCCAAATTTTTGTTTGTTTCTATTTTGAAAAGTTAAACTAAAAAATATTAAAAAATTCAAAAAAAAACAAAAACAAATAGTTCAGTGAAAAACTCATATAGAAAAATCTATTACTCAATCAAAAAATATTTCTTTTTCAATTTGATTAAAAATTTCTAGGCAATATTTCTACACGTTCTAGATTGACTTCTGAAGGGACTGGCACACAACAAAATAATACATCTGGTATGGATTATGGGCTACAATCGCATCGCGACCTTTAAGATCTTTTGTGCAGCCCAGTTCCTGACTACAATTCGAGACTCTCAACGAATTTCGTAATTGTTGTAGGACTAATCATGCTTTGGTCTCCTAAGACCAGTGTCCCACTGCCTAAGCAGCTCATTCTAAATCTTGCGTCACACAGAACAGTCTTCTTGTACCACACCGACTTTACTCCCGTAAGTAACTCAACCTAGTCATCTCTTTAATTGTGAAATATATCGTCCCACCATCCCTCAACCACAACAATGATTAATTAAGTCGACCAACATATTTTTCTTTATTATAAAGGGTGTCCGCACAAGAACGCAAGATTTAAATTTGGCGCCATTCGAAGTGTCATTGTTTGACGTTTGAACAATTATTATTGTTTGCTAGTAAAAGGTATGAGGTTAGTAAAAAATGACCATGGACAGCGAAGGGAGTTCGTTAATTGGGCATTGGAGAGACACCTTGAAAATGCTGATTTTGCCGATAAAATCATCTTCAGTGACGAGGCTTCGTCAATAGACAGAATTGTCGCACTTGGGGTGAGGAAAATCCTCGAGTGATTCACGAGAAGCAAATGCATCCTCAACGTGTCACTGTGTGGTGTGGTTTTTGGGCTGGAGGAATCATTGGACCTTTTTTTATGAAAATGAGGCAGGTCAAGCACAAACAGTCAATGGTGTTCGGTATCCTGAAATGATAACCAGTTTTTTCTTGCCTAGAATTGAAGAAATGAATGTGGAGGGCTTGTGGTTTCAACAAGACGGCGCCACATGTCATACAGCCAGAGAAACAATTCAATTGCTGCATCAGTCATTTATTTAAAATTTAAATCTTGCGTTCTTGTTGGGACGCCCTTTATTAGCACAGCTATAATACAACTAAAAACCAATAGCTTTCATTAACAAAAAGCGTGAGGACTAATATTGGTTTTTGGTTGGTTTGCGTGGCGGTTTAACTGCCTTCAATTGGAGTCACAAGACTCCGTTTTGAACCAACTACTCGTAAAGACTGGGTAGCCGTAAAGTGACATAGATATCTGAGAAGGTCCGTTAACCTTACTCCCGATATCTCAGGTAGTTCGGCCGTTAGATGTGCACCGAGAAATCTGTGTCTCGAAGCCATAAGAACCGGGCGCTCGCAGAGAAGGTGAAAAACCGTCTCTTCACTCTCAGGTGAAGGACAGCTGCGGCAGCTATCGTTGAAGGACAGTCCCAGCCTGCTGGTGTGCTTTCCGATTGTTCAATGACCAGTTATCACAGCCACCAGTCTGGAAATGAAAGGACTAATACTAGTAAATACTTGTACTCTTGTAATCGGTATTAGTATTAGTGTCGAAGTATGTAAAGAGTTGCCACATCGCTTTGTTAAAAAGACTAGTCTATTACATAAAAAAAAATCCAAACAAGCCCGGTCTTTATAGCTTAAGAACTAGTCCAGTGGCATGTTTAGGGGACTAGTTCCTTTTCGCCTGGTGAATTACTTAATTCACTTTCAAATTTAAAACGATTTTTTTCTTTTCCAAATTTTTTTTAATTAAATTTTAAATCTGCAAATAAAAAATTACTTTTCTCCTGCAATTTCTTTTATTTAACTTTTCAACAACAAATTTTTTTGAATTCCAGCTTTCAACCTTTAGCAAAATTTCCTTTTTTTTTTTTGCTTCCTTCACTTTTTATGTTTTTCTTGCTGTTTAAAATATTTTTTTTTATAAAAGGCTGAAATCTAAAGGATACTCATAAAAGAAAAACACTTTTTTGTTTTGTTTAAGAAAAAGAGTGTAAAAAGTGTAAAATTTTAATTGCTTTAGTAAGTGAATGAAAAAAAAAATTACAAAAGATTCACATTAAATTTTCTTTATTGTCTTAATTTTAAGAAAAAGAGAGGCAAATTTTTGTGTGTATTTCTTAAATAAAATTTACTTTCGAATTAGAACATAAAATTTTTTAGTTAATGAGCTAATATTTTTACTGTTTAAGTGTTTAAGTGTCAAAGCAATTAACTGAAAAGCAGCAACCAAATGAATGAACATCATGTTGCCCCGCCCCCTTTTGAAAAGAGTAAACATCATTTCATGTAAATAAGCTGCAGGAAAATAATAAAAGCAAAATAAATATTTAGAAAAGCCAGTCAATTTTGCTTTAATTAAGACTTTTATGCAGGTTAACTTAAGATTTTTGGAAGCTAAAATTTTTTTTATTCAAGCTTAACACAAGGACTTTTTGGCTTGTCTGCAAAAAAAAAACATACTCAGAGTATAGCCAGGAATCGGCCTCATACTACTTGCCTATTTACAGATTACAGAGGGGCTTTTAGAAGCCATTAATAAAGCAAAAATTATATTGAAGTAAAATTTAAATAAAAGTTGAATTAAAGTCTAGAGAAATAATGTAGCAAAATTGGTTAAAAAAAGGTGTGTAAGGGAAGTGAAAACATTCTAGGAAGAAACCAAATGACTTACTAACCTGATTCTAAAAAGAATTCAAATTGTCACACAAACATGAATTCCTCATCATACTCAACAACATCAAATTTATCTTACAAAATTCTTACAAAATTCAGGGTATTTATGAAGCTCAAATCAGCAGACCATAGAAAGCGATAGCAATTCTTGTGTCACGGAATTCCTGACTGAAATAAACTCTTGACAAACATGCGAATCAGCTGAAACGAACAATTTAGGTTATCTAACAAAGACTAAGAGACACCACAACACATATTGTGTCCTAGCAAATAGTGTAATTTGAACCAACCAACAAGCGGCTGACTTGGCAGACAAAACACTCCAGAAAATCTGGAGTATTTATGACATGAGAGTAGTACAACAAAGGGCCTAAGACCAAAAGAACTGTTTTCGTTTTTAGTTCTAATTCTATGACCATTCACCATGTAAAAACATTATTCTAGCCAATAAGCAGCTCTTAGCTTATGGCAAGCTGCCAACCAACTGATCTCTGATGGGGATGCCCCATAGATTAGTCTAAGAGACTAAGACTTGCTAATTTAAAAATATTTTTTATTGTGGTTGCTACAATTAAAATTTTGCCAAAAAATGCTCAACCGCATTTAGTCTTTTTGTTATTCATAAATTGTAAATAATAAAGTTTGACAGCCACATCGTTATTATTATGACAACAGCATGAATACAGTTTGTCTCTGTTTGTTATTTGATACTTAAACTTTACCAAAAGCACATTTTTTTTTGTTTAAGTTTCCTTCTCTCTTAACTTGTTATAAAACAATTTGTAAAACTTTTTTTTTTTATATGTTTCTTTTAGTTTCTATTGTTTTTGTGTTTTAAACGTTTTCTTCATAAAACAATAGACAAAGATTTTCGTCTTTTACACTTTTTGACGCCTTAAGATGAAAAAAAAACCTGCATTTGTTTAGCATTTTAGTTGTTAGAAACGAAAACTTTTCTTTCTATTTTTATTTAAATTTTTTTTTAAATGTTTTTTACATAAACAAACCTATTATTTGATGATTTATGAATATTAAACTTATCAAATAAAATGCACAAGTTTATAATATGAACTGTCATGCTAAAAAAAAACACCTGCCATAATAATATTACGAGTTCGTTGTTTTTTTTTTTTGGCAAAGAAAACTATTTGTTTAAAATTCTTATCCAGCATGATTTCCTAACACTTTAAGAAATTAAATAAAAATATTTTTTAAAAATTTTAACTCCACTTTAATTATTAAAATTAAAACTAGAAACAGATTTATTTTTAATTAAAAATATTTTGTTCTTTTGTTGTTGATTTCTAATTTTACAAATATTTTGTTTATTAAAAAAAAACTGTTGGCATTAAGAATTCTCAGTAAAATGTATTTTATAACATCTAGTGATTTAAACTCCAGCATGAAATTATTAATAAAAATTAATTAAAAAGGTTGCAGCATTTTCTGGTTAATTTTAGATTTATTATGAAAACAAAACAATAACTAAAAGTGGAATGTTATTGTAGAGATAATTTGTTTTTGATTATTACAAACAGACTTTAAACAAAAAAAAAAAACATTATTGTGTTACCCATAAGTTTTAACATGAAATTTAAGCATTTAAAGTTGCCATATTTTCGATTTTCTTTTTAAAATTTATTTATTAATACCCCAAAAAAAAAATCAATAGAATAACACAATACTAGAGCAAATATTAAAATAAAATTTTAGAAGCATCGAATTTTTTAGATAAAAAAAGTTTTTTTCACTTTGTCATTTACTTTAACTAAAGTTAATTATAACTACACTGACACTTTATAAGTAAGTTGTAATAATGGTCCTTAATAAAATACTATTTCGCCTTAAAAAGACCCTTAAAAAATTATTGAGAAATTTTATTAATGGCTTTTTAAGAGCAAATTGTCAAATGGGCTACAATATATCCATAAGAATTCATTTAAAGCACTCACATTTGGACTTCTTTCCAGACTTCTGCAGCTCAGTTCGATTCAGTTCAGTTCACCCATGAACAAGAAATGATTGCAAAAAATTAATAAAAATGATTTCAGAATGTTGTTGGTAACTTTAATGGCCAAGCTAACATTTTTGAGTCGAATGGCCCAGCAAACATTTTTGAGTCGAATGGCCAAAAATTGTATATTTGAAAAAATTTTGTTTTAAAAAAAAAGCTGGGCATTACACATTAATAAACACATTTTGAAAATAAATTTAAAAATTGTATAATTTTTCCACAGAAACAATTTTGAGCCCTTCCACTCAAAAATGTTTGCTTGGCTATTCCACTCAAAAATGTTTACTTGGCTTTTTAATTTACCAGCAACATTCCGAAATCTATTTTAATAAATTTTTAGCTACAATTTCTTAGTGAATATGCTTGCCTTGTTCATCGCTGAATTGAACTGAAGAAGTCTGGGAAGAAGTCCAAATGTGAGTGCTTTAAATAAATTGTTATGGACATATTGCAGCTCTTAAAAACTCATTAACAAAATTTTTCAATAATTTTTTAATGCTCTGGTTAAGGCGAAATACTATTTTATTAAGGACCATTATTACAACTTACGGTTGCTTTATAAAATACTGCATAAAAACCATCTGACAACTTGAAAAATGTTTAAAATTTTTTTTAATTTTTTGGAGCAGAAATGCTCACATATTTTTCAAGTTTTTTTAAATAATATAAACACCATTCAAACACTCTCAATGGTTTTTTCTAAATCCACTGAAAAACTTAAAATCGCTTGAAATTCAGCTAAGTTATTGGTTTATAAGATACAAAAAATCAATTTTTTACCCGTAACTCAAAATTTTGGGGGAGTTTGGCAAATTCCAGAAACAGATTCTTGCACCTATGAGAGAAATAATATCACTTCCTAGGTATTTTTGTTTTTTGTTGCACAGTGTTATCAAATAAATAAGTGACTAATTTTAATATTTCTATTACAACAGCAATTTCGTATCGAAATTCTTATGTTATTGTTCGATTTTCTTTTAACCCTGTGTTGAACCGTGTTCAACAGTAGCTTATATTTTGCTCTTAATTTATCTTAAATTTCTCAATAATTTAGCCTCATGAAGAGAGCACAATTTAATCTTTTTTTTGAATTCTTGTTCTTGTTTTTTTTCTACATGTACATACATACGAGTACATTCCTATCAAATATGAATTTTTAGTTTTAAGTTGGAAAAAGGCTGTTGAATAAAACACATCGCAAGAGGCGAACAATCGAATCCAACTTCAGCATTTTAAACTTTTATTGGAGTAAACACTCCCACATTTTGGTCCTTCGACAAGTCCTAGAAAGGCTAGGACTCGATTACAACTGGTGACCGGGAGTCTAAGAGCTGGCATAAGCGGTTGTCCTTTGAAAGCGACAACTCCAGGTGTTTAGACAAGGGGTCCATTACAAACGAAGAAAACTGGCATAAGCGATTGTCCTTTGAAAGCGACAACTCCAGGTGTTTAGACAAGGGGTCCATTACAAACGAAGAAAACTGGCATAAGCGGTTGTCCTTTGGAAGCGACAACTCCAGTGATTGGGACAACAGACAATTAGAACAAGAGGTCCACTAGACAAAATATAAAAAAGAAGTCAGCAAACGTAGGTAAAATTTCAAAGTCATATGAAAGGTAAAGGTATGTACAATGAATTAGAGTTACAACGGCATAGTGTCTCTGGTATCTAAAAAAAAAAAAAAACAGTAACAGTAACCTTCTTGATCAGTGAAGGTCAGAAGATAGGTATATAACAACGAAAGTCGCAGTGAAGGTTAAACATTAAGCTGTAGATCATTTACATATATACATACAATAAAGAAACGGTAAACTTTTTATTGTTAACATTCATACGTATGTAATAAAGCGAAAGAATAAAAATAACAATTTTGATGATAACAACTCTACTTACAGTACGTGCTAAATCAAGTTGTCAACTTTACATGTAAATAGAATTTTTTTTCGCCTCAATACGCTAATGAGCAACGTTGGTCATTTCAATAAGAGCAAAGAAAAAGTGTGGAGTAGCAAAGAAAACAAAAAAAAGTTTCAATTATAATTTAAAAATCTATTAAAACATTTACACGACGAAAACTGAAGAGTACAAAATTTAAGCACACAAAAAAAAAAAAACAAAAATCAACACACAAAGGTAAACTACTACTTAAACGGTAAATAACAAATAATAAAAACAATTTCCACACAGATTGAAGAAAAGAACGAGCAATTGTTAAATAGGGTTTCAGTGAAGAAAAAAAAAAAGGGAAACGGTAAGTGTGGGAATTAATTATTAGAGCTTATTTTGTGTGGTTGGAATTTGAAAAAGTAATTTGAGCACCACAATCAGGAAACAAGGTATTTTTTATTACCATATAGTGAAGAAAATAGCGCAAAAATTTATTATTGAAAATGACAACAAGGAGAAAATGCAAATTTGACATAATTCAACTGGAGAATTTTGTCACAAATTTTGGAAATATTTCTGCAGAACTATTAACAAAACCTTTACTTGAGGTAAAACAAACTGAATTGGAGAGGAGATGGGAGCACTTAACAGAAAGTTATGCAACCTTCATGATTGAGGAAAACAAGGAAGAATCTGATGAAAGTAAAAACAGGGTTTCTGCCAAATATGAAGACATTGCTGAAAAATATCAAAACTTAAAGGCAAGTATAATAGATATAGTAAATAAGCAAAACCAATCTGAGAGGACAATCAAACTAAATCAAGAGGAAACTACAAAAAGTCGCCAAGTGGGCACTACGCTGAAATTACCGCCATGTGATATGCCGCACTTTGAAGGTGGGTATACAAAATGGCCGGAATTTAGAGATTTATTTCAATCACTGGTCTCTAAAAACAGTGAGATTTCTCCAGTAGAGAAATTACAATATTTGCGAAGCAAAGTGAGAGGGGAAGCTCACCAAATCGTGAAGAGATTCGATTTGGTGGGAGAGAATTTTGAGTTGGCATGGAAAGCACTACAGGATCGATTCGAAAATCCACGAATAATCGTTCATCAACAGATCAAACAATTGTTTACAATTCAGGCCGTACAAAGTGAAACATCAAAGGCAATACGACAGATTCAAACAACAATCGATGAAACCTTAGCTATTTTAAAAACGTGCAAAGTGAACGTATCAAACTGGGATCCAATTCTTGTTTACATATGCTCGTCCAAGCTCCCAGAAGAAACGTTAAGGTATTGGGAAAATTCTTTAAATAATCATAAGCAACCACCTACATGGCAGGAAATGAGTGATTTTCTCAAGGGGAGAATTGAAATGCTAGAAACTGTTTCTGACTTAAGGAAACCCAATTACAGGGAAGTATCAAAATCACAAACATTTCATGCGCAAGCAGATAATAGAAAGAAAAATGAATATTGCAAAAAATGTAAACAATTTCACTCTTTAAGGAGGTGCAAAGCATTCACAGCATTATCCATTAAAGAAAGACTAAATTACGCATTTGCTAATAAATATTGTACAAATTGTTTATCTTCAGATCACTTTAAGTCCAAATGTCCTAGTAAACATGTGTGTTTCCAATGCCATAAGAAGCATCACACACTGTTACATTTTGAAGCAGGTGGAAAGGAAATTGAAGGAGAGATTGCTCAAAGAAATCATTCACCATCATATCAGATCAAGGATGAAATGCCATCCACTTCTAAATATCAATCTGAGATTATTTCCTACAATACTCAGATTAATAATAGGAAATTGAATTCTACCTCCACTAGTGGTAATTTATTCAAGGGTAACACGACGATTTTACCAACGGCTCTCATATATATAAGACATGCAGGAGAGCTATTTACAGTTCGCGCACTATTGGATGCAGGCTCGGAGAAAAGCTTTATATCCAAACGACTTCAGCAACAATTAAGTATTTCGACCGAAGCTTACAGTACAACAATTTCTGGTTTAGGAGGAACCGTTGTTAGTAGCTCAAGAGGCGTATGTAATATTATCTTACAATGTAGAACATCCAATTTTCAAATAAAAATTAGTGCAATAGTTATATCAAAACTATCCCATTTTTTGCCTTCAAGGCCCGTTAGAACTAATCAACTAGACGATATTAAAACTTTAAATCTTGCAGATCCCCAATTTTATCAACCGGGTCCTATTGATTTGATAATCGGAAGTGACTACTTGCCACTTATAAATATGAAAGGCGTAAAATTCATCGCAAATAATTCCATAGAGGCAAGAGAATCTAAATTTGGTTGGTATTTATTTGGTGCTGAATCAAAAGTTGAATCTCATCATGAGATCAATTCTTTTTGTACGACTGTGTCAGCTGATGACATATCGCTTGGAGAGCAAATACGAAAATTTTGGGAATTAGAAGAGGTGGAGCACAATAAGATAGAATCCGAAGATGATCTCTATTGCGAACACCTTTTTCAAAGTACAACTACTCGCCAATCTAATGGCAGATATATGGTAAGATTACCATTTAAGCAAAATTATCCTGAGGAGATTTTCTTAGGCTCCTCAAGGAGTACAGCATTTGCCCAGTATTCCCGAATGGAAAAAACACTAAAAGATCCAGCCTTTAAAAGGGAATACAACAAAGTTCTACAGGAATATATCGACTTAGAACACATGGAACAATCATTTTTTAGTGAGCATAAGACTAACAAATTGTTTTCATTTTTTCTTCCTCACCATGCTGTCATCAAATCTGAGAGTAAATCAACCAAGCTACGTGTGGTTTTCAATGCCTCAAAAAAAAGCAACAGCGGGTTCTCATTGAATGATGTACTTCTAAAGGGACCCACTCTACAAAAGGATTTAGTTCAAATAATTTCAACATGGCGAAATTATAAGTATGTTTTTACGGGTGACATACAAAAAATGTATAGGCAGATTTTGGTACATAAAGACGATAGACCATATCAACAGATATTTTTCCGGGACACAACCGATGGAGTTATAAAAACTTATCAGCTCAAAACCGTTACCTTTGGTGTAAGTAGTGCTCCTTATTTGGCAATAAGGACTCTTCTAGAGCTAAGTAAAGATTGTGAGTACTCACTGCCACTCGCTTCTACGATCTTGAAGAATGAAATGTATGTTGACGACATTCTATCAGGAGGACATAATATTGCAGAGGCAAAACAAAAACAATATCAACTTAATAAGGCTTTAAATGCAGCAGGTTTTCCATTGAAGAAAATAACAGCCAATAATAGATGCTTCTTAGAGCATCTGGCGAGGGAGGATCTTCTAAACGAAGAATTTTTAAAGATCGACGGTTCCAGCACTTTGAAGACTTTAGGAATACGTTGGAACGCCAAGGAAGACGTATTCTATTATGTGGCTGCACCTATAGAAATAGAGCAGCACATGACAAAAAGACAAATTTTGTCAATTATAGCAAAACTGTTCGATCCACTCGGTTGGTTAAGCCCAACCGTGATAAAAGCAAAACTTTTGATGCAAGAATCATGGATGGGTAAGACAGACTGGGATGAGAGTATTCCCCTTGCAATCTCAATTAAATGGAGAGCATTTATCACAAATTTAGAGGATATATCTCGGATCAGAATTCCCAGATGGGTACAATTTTCACCATTTTCTTACAATCAAATACATGGGTTTTGCGACGCCTCCGAAAAAGCATATTGTGCAGCAGTTTACTTGAGAACTGTAAACCGAGAAGGAGAAATATTTTGCTACTTGCTGATATCAAAAACCCGAGTTGCACCAATCAAGAGAACTACAATACCCAAACTTGAACTCTGTGGAGCCTTGCTATTGGCAAAACTAATGACGAATATCACAAGCAATTTAAATTTCTCATATGACCGTTTTTTATGGACCGACTCATCTATAGTATTGAGCTGGTTGCAGAAGTCGCCTCAGAAGCTAAAAACGTTTGTGGCAAATCGAGTTACGAAAATTCTCGAACTTACCGAATGTACACTTTGGAACCATGTCCAAACATGCGACAACCCGGCTGATATTGGTACACGGGGCAGCTCACCACGAGAATTGGAGCAGTGTAATTTATGGTGGCATGGGCCCACCTGGCTATTAAATCCTGTCGAATTCTGGCCAAAGCCAAAAACATTTGAATCTACAAATTTGGAAACGAAGCCAATTCTTAATTTTCATATGATGCCTCTTTCTGAGGACATTCTGAAAGATTTTTCTTCTTTGCCAAAGGCCTTAAGGGTAATAAGTTATTGTTTTCGTTTTATTAATTTTATTCTTAAACGTCCTCGTTCAACAGAACAATTTATTACCACAGAAGAAATACGTTTTACTAAATCTCGTCTCATTACAGCTGTTCAAAAAGAGCATTTTTTCTCAGAATACATAAATCTTGAAAATAATAAACCATTACATCAGAAAAGCCGTCTTTTATCCGTAACTCCTTTTTTGGACCAAGAGGGTGTCTTACGAGTGGGCGGGAGGCTCAACAATTCTGGGCTGAGTTTTGAAGAACGTCACCCAATCATTATACCGGAAAGGTCTCATTTTGCTGTGCTATTCATTGAATACACACATAAAATATTACTCCACGCAGAGCATCACATAATGCTGCGGGCTATAAGACAAGGGTTTTATATACCACGAATTAGAAATCTAATTAGAAAATGTATACGAAGCTGTAGAGCATGTACCATATACAAACATAAGTTTCAGCATCAGATAATGGCTGCGCTTCCCCCTGAACGAGTAACTTTCTCATTGCCGTTTACATATACAGGAGTAGACTTTGCAGGTCCATTCCATCTAAAATCATCGACTTTACGCAATGCCAAGATCATAAAGGGTTATGCCGCGGTATTTGTCTGCTTTTCTACTCGAGCAGTTCATTTAGAAGTCTGTTCAGATCTTTCCTCTGATGCCTTTTCAGCATGCTTTACGCGATTCACATCACGAAGAGGATTACCGAAAACAATGTTCTCCGATAATGGACGGAATTTTCTTGGAGCCAGTTATATTCTTCTTAAAGCTTATAATGCCTTTCTGAAGGAAGCAGAGAAATGCCTTATTGAAAAATACGCGACACATGGATTTTCTTGGTCGTTCATACCACCGTATGCGCCACACATGGGCGGAATATGGGAAGCAGCCGTCAAGAGCATGAAATCACATCTCCGCAAAGTCGCCGGTACAACTTCTTTTACATTCGAGGAGTTCTCCACTCTGCTAGCACGTATTGAAGCAGTTTTGAATTCCCGACCACTTGGAGCATTGACTGGAAACCCATCAGAATTACTTCCCCTCACACCGGGTCATTTTCTTCGAGGTGCTCCCCTGATATCAGCTCCCGAGACGCCTCAAGAGATTTTGGCCAAGCCCCTGTCATTATTAAAACAATGGGATAGACTCAAAGTCCTTCAACAAATATTTGCTCGTCGTTGGAAAAACGAATATATTCTAGAACTGCAGCGACGAGTCAAATGGAAGACTACACAACAAAATGTAAAGCAGAATGATTTGGTAATAATAAAGGATGATGGCTTACCAGCCACTGAATGGCGTCTTGGACGAATACAACGGACATTGCCCGGACGTGACGGCAAGGTCCGCGTAGCAGAAGTCCTTACACAAAATGGTCTTATAACTCGACCAATTGTAAAGTTATGCATTCTACCTACAGACGACCATGCTTCCAACACAAACCAACAAGAAGCATAAATTGAGATTTATACCCACAAGATATTAAGAGATAAAGTCGTATATTAATTCTAATTTAGTTGTATATATTCTTTTCATTCACAGTTCAACATGTTCAAAAAACCTCGCTGCTATTTATGCTCGCGCAATCATCCCGTGAAATATTGTGTCACCTTTCGTGCAATGAATCCGGAGGAAAGGAGATCGTTCGCTAAAGGAATGGACTATTGCCTAAATTGCCTAGCGCAGAGCCACCAGAGAGCGTGCTGCGAGTCCACTAATAGATGCGATATCTGTTCAGCAAAACACCACACCATGATACATCGAAGCCCCTTTGAGGGTAATCTCTCGTCATCGAGCTATGAAGAGGATATACCGGCCCCCATGGCTGAATCCGCAACAGGTCTCCCTAAGTTCTACGATCCCACTCCATACGTCCCACCTTTAATTGAAGTCCGTCTCTACAATAACGGCATTTGTTTGAATGCCACTCTTTTATTGGACCATAACTCCAACCATTCTTTTTTAACCCGTCAAGGAGCGACCAGATTTCCGAATCTAATTTCAAACAGAACCAGCACTGGCCAAGAATATTCAAGTTTCAAAATAGCTGCTGCTCATCAATTAGGCACCATGGAGTCATTACCTTCATGGCGGCTCCAAATACGCGATAATATCATATTCACCTTACCAGAGCCGATTTGGGACCCTCTAATAAGGGAGCATTTTCACAACCTAAAGCCACTGGCTCACTCCCGGTTTGCAACTTGCCGAAAAGTGGACGGAGTACTAGGAGCCAAAACAATCAGATCAATTTTAACGTCAAGGGCCCAGCAATCTCCACCGGGGCTACCAAAGGCTCAGAATACTATATTCGGATGGGTAATATATGGACCGTGGAATGGATGCTTCTGCAAAACCCATGCGGGCGTGGGAGAATGTTGAACCGTGTTCAACAGTAGCTTATATTTTGCTCTTAATTTATCTTAAATTTCTCAATAATTTAGCCTCATGAAGAGAGCACAATTTTATCTTTTTTTTTTGAATTCTTGTTCTTGTTTTTTTTCTACATGTACATACATACGAGTACATTCCTATCAAATATGAAATTTTAGTTTTAAGTTGGAAAAAGGCTGTTGAATAAAACACATCGCAAGAGGCGAACAATCGAATCCAACTTCAGCATTTTAAACTTTTATTGGAGTAAACACTCCCACATTTTGGTCCTTCGAACCGGAAAAACGAATATATTCTAGAACTGCAGCGACGAGTCAAATGGAAGACTACACAACAAAATGTAAAGCAGAATGATTTGGTAATAATAAAGGATGATGGCTTACCAGCCACTGAATGGCGTCTTGGACGAATACAACGGACATTGCCCGGACGTGACGGCAAGGTCCGCGTAGCAGAAGTCCTTACACAAAATGGTCTTATAACTCGACCAATTGTAAAGTTATGCATTCTACCTACAGACGACCATGCTTCCAACACAAACCAACAAGAAGCATAAATTGAGATTTATACCCACAAGATATTAAGAGATAAAGTCGTATATTAATTCTAATTTAGTTGTATATATTCTTTTCATTCACAGTTCAACATGTTCAAAAAACCTCGCTGCTATTTATGCTCGCGCAATCATCCCGTGAAATATTGTGTCACCTTTCGTGCAATGAATCCGGAGGAAAGGAGATCGTTCGCTAAAGGAATGGACTATTGCCTAAATTGCCTAGCGCTACTGTTGAACCGTGTTCAACAGTAGCTTATATTTTGCTCTTAATTTATCTTAAATTTCTCAATAATTTAGCCTCATGAAGAGAGCACAATTTAATCTTTTTTTTTGAATTCTTGTTCTTGTTTTTTTTCTATATGTACATACATACGAGTACATTCCTATCAAATATGAATTTTTAGTTTTAAGTTGGAAAAAGGCTGTTGAATAAAACACATCGCAAGAGGCGAACAATCGAATCCAACTTCAGCATTTTAAACTTTTATTGGAGTAAACACTCCCACATTTTGGTCCTTCGACAAGTCCTAGAAAGGCTAGGACTCGATTACAACTGGTGACCGGGGGTCTAAGAGCTGGCATAAGCGGTTGTCCTTTGAAAGCGACAACTCCAGGTGTTTAGACAAGGGGTCCATTACAAACGAAGAAAACTGGCATAAGCTGTTGTCCTTTGGAAGCGACAACTCCAGTGATTGGGACATATGGTTTATAAAGAAAAACAAACAGACAATTAGAACAAGAGGTCCACTAGACAAAATATAAAAAAGAAGTCAGCAAACGTGGGTAAAATTTCAAAGTCATATGAAAGGTAAAGGTATGTACAATGAATTAGAGTTACAACGGCATAGTGTCTCTGGTATCTAAAAAAAAAAAAAAAAAAAAAAAAAAAACAGTAACAGTAACCTTCTTGATCAGTGAAGGTCAGAAGATAGGTATATAACAACGAAAGTCGCAGTGAAGGTTAAACATTAAGCTGTAGATCATTTACATATATACATGCAATAAAGAAACGGTAAACTTTTTATTGTTAACATTCATACGTATGTGATAAAGCGAAAGAATAAAAATAACAATTTTGATGATAACAACTCTACTTACAGTACGTGCTAAATCAAGTTGTCAGCTTCACATGTAAATAGAATTTTTTTTTCGCCTCAATACGCTAATGAGCAACGTTGGTCATTTCAATAAGAGCAAAGAAAAAGTGTGGAGTAGCAAAGAAAACAAAAAAAGTTTCAATTATAATTTAAAAATCTATTAAAACATTTACACGACGAAAACTGAAGAGTACAAAATTTAAGCACACAAAAAAAAAAAACAAAAATCAACACACAAAGGTAAACTACTACTTAAACGGTAAATAACAAATAATAAAAACAATTTCCACACAGATTGAAGAAAAGAACGAGCAATTGTTAAATAGGGTTTCAGTGAAGAAAAAAAAAAAAAGGGAAACGGTAAGTGTGGGAATTAATTATTAGAGCTTATTTTGTGTGGTTGGAATTTGAAAAAGTAATTTGAGCACCACAATCAGGAAACAAGGTATTTTTTATTACCATATAGTGAAGAAAATAGCGCAAAAATTTATTATTGAAAATGACAACAAGGAGAAAATGCAAATTTGACATAATTCAACTGGAGAATTTTGTCACAAATTTTGGAAATATTTCTGCAGAACTATTAACAAAACCTTTACTTGAGGTAAAACAAACTGAATTGGAGAGGAGATGGGAGCACTTAACAGAAAGTTATGCAACCTTCATGATTGAGGAAAACAAGGAAGAATCTGATGAAAGTAAAAACAGGGTTTCTGCCAAATATGAAGACATTGCTGAAAAATATCAAAACTTAAAGGCAAGTATAATAGATATAGTAAATAAGCAAAACCAATCTGAGAGGACAATCAAACTAAATCAAGAGGAAACTACAAAAAGTCGCCAAGTGGGCACTACGCTGAAATTACCGCCATGTGATATGCCGCACTTTGAAGGTGGGTATACAAAATGGCCGGAATTTAGAGATTTATTTCAATCACTGGTCTCTAAAAACAGTGAGATTTCTCCAGTAGAGAAATTACAATATTTGCGAAGCAAAGTGAGAGGGGAAGCTCACCAAATCGTGAAGAGATTCGATTTGGTGGGAGAGAATTTTGAGTTGGCATGGAAAGCACTACAGGATCGATTCGAAAATCCACGAATAATCGTTCATCAACAGATCAAACAATTGTTTACAATTCAGGCCGTACAAAGTGAAACATCAAAGGCAATACGACAGATTCAAACAACAATCGATGAAACCTTAGCTATTTTAAAAACGTGCAAAGTGAACGTATCAAACTGGGATCCAATTCTTGTTTACATATGCTCGTCCAAGCTCCCAGAAGAAACGTTAAGGTATTGGGAAAATTCTTTAAATAATCATAAGCAACCACCTACATGGCAGGAAATGAGTGATTTTCTCAAGGGGAGAATTGAAATGCTAGAAACTGTTTCTGACTTAAGGAAACCCAATTACAGGGAAGTATCAAAATCACAAACATTTCATGCGCAAGCAGATAATAGAAAGAAAAATGAATATTGCAAAAAATGTAAACAATTTCACTCTTTAAGGAGGTGCAAAGCATTCACAGCATTATCCATTAAAGAAAGACTAAATTACGCATTTGCTAATAAATATTGTAAAAATTGTTTATCTTCAGATCACTTTAAGTCCAAATGTCCTAGTAAACATGTGTGTTTCCACTGCCATAAGAAGCATCACACACTGTTACATTTTGAAGCAGGTGGAAAGGAAATTGAAGGAGAGATTGCTCAAAGAAATCATTCACCATCATATCAGATCAAGGATGAAATGCCATCCACTTCTAAATATCAATCTGAGATTATTTCCTACAATACTCAGATTAATAATAGGAAATTGAATTCTACCTCCACTAGTGGTAATTTATTCAAGGGTAGCACGACGATTTTACCAACGGCTCTCATATATATAAGACATGCAGGAGAGCTATTTACAGTTCGCGCACTATTGGATGCAGGCTCGGAGAAAAGCTTTATATCCAAACGACTTCAGCAACAATTAAGTATTTCGACCGAAGCTTACAGTACAACAATTTCTGGTTTAGGAGGAACCGTTGTTAGTAGCTCAAGAGGCGTATGTAATATTATCTTACAATGTAGAACATCCAATTTTCAAATAAAAATTAGTGCAATAGTTATATCAAAACTATCCCATTTTTTGCCTTCAAGGCCCGTTAGAACTAATCAACTAGACGATATTAAAACTTTAAATCTTGCAGATCCCCAATTTTATCAACCGGGTCCTATTGATTTGATAATCGGAAGTGACTACTTGCCACTTATAAATATGAAAGGCGTAAAATTCATCGCAAATAATTCCATAGAGGCAAGAGAATCTAAATTTGGTTGGTATTTATTTGGTGCTGAATCAAAAGTTGAATCTCATCATGAGATCAATTCTTTTTGTACGACTGTGTCAGCTGATGACATATCGCTTGGAGAGCAAATACGAAAATTTTGGGAATTAGAAGAGGTGGAGCACAATAAGATAGAATCCGAAGATGATCTCTATTGCGAACACCTTTTTCAAAGTACAACTACTCGCCAATCTAATGGCAGATATATGGTAAGATTACCATTTAAGCAAAATTATCCTGAGGAGATTTTCTTAGGCTCCTCAAGGAGTACAGCATTTGCCCAGTATTCCCGAATGGAAAAAACACTAAAAGATCCAGCCTTTAAAAGGGAATACAACAAAGTTCTACAGGAATATATCGACTTAGAACACATGGAACAATCATTTTTTAGTGAGCATAAGACTAACAAATTGTTTTCATTTTTTCTTCCTCACCATGCTGTCATCAAATCTGAGAGTAAATCAACCAAGCTACGTGTGGTTTTCAATGCCTCAAAAAAAAGCAACAGCGGGTTCTCATTGAATGATGTACTTCTAAAGGGACCCACTCTACAAAAGGATTTAGTTCAAATAATTTCAACATGGCGAAATTATAAGTATGTTTTTACGGGTGACATACAAAAAATGTATAGGCAGATTTTGGTACATAAAGACGATAGACCATATCAACAGATATTTTTCCGGGACACAACCGATGGAATTATAAAAACTTATCAGCTCAAAACCGTTACCTTTGGTGTAAGTAGTGCTCCTTATTTGGCAATAAGGACTCTTCTAGAGCTAAGTAAAGATTGTGAGTACTCACTGCCACTCGCTTCTACGATCTTGAAGAATGAAATGTATGTTGACGACATTCTATCAGGAGGACATAATATTGCAGAGGCAAAACAAAAACAATATCAACTTAATAAGGCTTTAAATGCAGCAGGTTTTCCATTGAAGAAAATAACAGCCAATAATAGATGCTTCTTAGAGCATCTGGCGAGGGAGGATCTTCTAAACGAAGAATTTTTAAAGATCGACGGTTCCAGCACTTTGAAGACTTTAGGAATACGTTGGAACGCCAAGGAAGACGTATTCTATTATGTGGCTGCACCTATAGAAATAGAGCAGCACATGACAAAAAGACAAATTTTGTCAATTATAGCAAAACTGTTCGATCCACTCGGTTGGTTAAGCCCAACCGTGATAAAAGCAAAACTTTTGATGCAAGAATTATGGATGGGTAAGACAGACTGGGATGAGAGTATTCCCCTTGCAATCTCAATTAAATGGAGAGCATTTATCACAAATTTAGAGGATATATCTCGGATCAGAATTCCCAGATGGGTACAATTTTCACCATTTTCTTACAATCAAATACATGGGTTTTGCGACGCCTCCGAAAAAGCATATTGTGCAGCAGTTTACTTGAGAACTGTAAACCGAGAAGGAGAAATATTTTGCTACTTGCTGATATCAAAAACCCGAGTTGCACCAATCAAGAGAACTACAATACCCAAACTTGAACTCTGTGGAGCCTTGCTATTGGCAAAACTAATGACGAATATCACAAGCAATTTAAATTTCTCATATGACCGTTTTTTATGGACCGACTCATCTATAGTATTGAGCTGGTTGCAGAAGTCGCCTCAGAAGCTAAAAACGTTTGTGGCAAATCGAGTTACGAAAATTCTCGAACTTACCGAATGTACACTTTGGAACCATGTCCAAACATGCGACAACCCGGCTGATATTGGTACACGGGGCAGCTCACCACGAGAATTGGAGCAGTGTAATTTATGGTGGCATGGGCCCACCTGGCTATTAAATCCTGTCGAATTCTGGCCAAAGCCAAAAACATTTGAATCTACAAATTTGGAAACGAAGCCAATTCTTAATTTTCATATGATGCCTCTTTCTGAGGACATTCTGAAAGATTTTTCTTCTTTGCCAAAGGCCTTAAGGGTAATAAGTTATTGTTTTCGTTTTATTAATTTTATTCTTAAACGTCCTCGTTCAACAGAACAATTTATTACCACAGAAGAAATACGTTTTACTAAATCTCGTCTCATTACAGCTGTTCAAAAAGAGCATTTTTCCTCAGAATACATAAATCTGGAAAATAATAAACCATTACATCAGAAAAGCCGTCTTTTATCCGTAACTCCTTTTTTGGACCAAGAGGGTGTCTTACGAGTGGGCGGGAGGCTCAACAATTCTGGGCTGAGTTTTGAAGAACGTCACCCAATCATTATACCGGAAAGGTCTCATTTTGCTGTGCTATTCATTGAATACACACATAAAATATTACTCCACGCAGAGCATCACATAATGCTGCGGGCTATAAGACAAGGGTTTTATATACCACGAATTAGAAATCTAATTAGAAAATGTATACGAAGCTGTAGAGCCTGTACCATATACAAACATAAGTTTCAGCATCAGATAATGGCTGCGCTTCCTCCTGAACGAGTAACTTTCTCATTGCCGTTCACATATACAGGAGTAGACTTTGCAGGTCCATTCCATCTAAAATCATCGACTTTACGCAATGCCAAGATCATAAAGGGTTATGCCGCGGTATTTGTCTGCTTTTCTACTCGAGCAGTTCATTTAGAAGTCTGTTCAGATCTTTCCTCTGATGCCTTTTCAGCATGCTTTACGCGATTCACATCACGAAGAGGATTACCGAAAACAATGTTCTCCGATAATGGACGGAATTTTCTTGGAGCCAGTTATATTCTTCTTAAAGCTTATAATGCCTTTCTGAAGGAAGCAGAGAAATGCCTTATTGAAAATTACGCGACACATGGATTTTCTTGGTCGTTCATACCACCGTATGCGCCACACATGGGCGGAATATGGGAAGCAGCCGTCAAGAGCATGAAATCACATCTCCGCAAAGTCGCCGGTACAACTTCTTTTACATTCGAGGAGTTCTCCACTCTGCTAGCACGTATTGAAGCAGTTTTGAATTCCCGACCACTTGGAGCATTGACTGGAAACCCATCAGAATTACTTCCCCTCACACCGGGTCATTTTCTTCGAGGTGCTCCCCTGATATCAGCTCCTGAGACGCCTCAAGAAATTTTGGCCAAGCCCCTGTCATTATTAAAACAATGGGATAGACTCAAAGTCCTTCAACAAATATTTGCTCGTCGTTGGAAAAACGAATATATTCTAGAACTGCAGCGACGAGTCAAATGGAAGACTACACAACAGAATATAAAGCAGAATGATTTGGTAATAATAAAGGATGATGGCTTACCAGCCACTGAATGGCGTCTTGGACGAATACAACGGACATTGCCCGGACGTGACGGCAAGGTCCGCGTAGCAGAAGTCCTTACACAAAATGGTCTTATAACTCGACCAATTGTAAAGTTATGCATTCTACCTACAGACGACCATGCTTCCAACACAAACCAACAAGAAGCATAAATTGAGATTTATACCCACAAGATATTAAGAGATAAAGTCGTATATTAATTCTAATTTAGTTGTATATATTCTTTTCATTCACAGTTCAACATGTTCAAAAAACCTCGCTGCTATTTATGCTCGCGCAATCATCCCGTGAAATATTGTGTCACCTTTCGTGCAATGAATCCGGAGGAAAGGAGATCGTTCGCTAAAGGAATGGACTATTGCCTAAATTGCCTAGCGCAGAGCCACCAGAGAGCGTGCTGCGAGTCCACTAATAGATGCGATATCTGTTCAGCAAAACACCACACCATGATACATCGAAGCCCCTTTGAGGGTAATCTCTCGTCATCGAGCTATGAAGAGGATATACTGGCCCCCATGGCTGAATCCGCAACAGGTCTCCCTAAGTTCTACGATCCCACTCCATACGTCCCACCTTTAATTGAAGTCCGTCTCTACAATAACGGCATTTGTTTGAATGCCACTCTTTTATTGGACCATAACTCCAACCATTCTTTTTTAACCCGTCAAGGAGCGACCAGATTTCCGAATCTAATTTCAAACAGAACCAGCACTGGCCAAGAATATTCAAGTTTCAAAATAGCTGCTGCTCATCAATTAGGCACCATGGAGTCATTACCTTCATGGCGGCTCCAAATACGCGATAATATCATATTCACCTTACCAGAGCCGATTTGGGACCCTCTAATAAGGGAGCATTTTCACAACCTAAAGCCACTGGCTCACTCCCGGTTTGCAACTTGCCGAAAAGTGGACGGAGTACTAGGAGCCAAAACAATCAGATCAATTTTAACGTCAAGGGCCCAGCAATCTCCACCGGGGCTACCAAAGGCTCAGAATACTATATTCGGATGGGTAATATATGGACCGTGGAATGGATGCTTCTGCAAAACCCATGCGGGCGTGGGAGAATGTTGAACCGTGTTCAACAGTAGCTTATATTTTGCTCTTAATTTATCTTAAATTTCTCAATAATTTAGCCTCATGAAGAGAGCACAATTTAATCTTTTTTTTTGAATTCTTGTTCTTGTTTTTTTTCTATATGTACATACATACGAGTACATTCCTATCAAATATGAATTTTTAGTTTTAAGTTGGAAAAAGGCTGTTGAATAAAACACATCGCAAGAGGCGAACAATCGAATCCAACTTCAGCATTTTAAACTTTTATTGGAGTAAACACTCCCACATTTATTGGAGTAAACACTCCCACACCCTGCAATGCTAATGTAAGATTTACCTGTAGGCTCTTTTTCTAATTCTGACTACTAATTTTACTAAATTTAACTTGTGCTTTCAACAAAAGTTTTTTCATAAAAAAAATGAAATCATAACATTTTTAGTCACTAAGTTTAAATTTACGGCGTTGTTATTTATATAGTACAAAATAACGTTGGTATTCCAGGGTTAATTAGCATTTACGTGTAAAATTTGTTTAAAGAACCGCAAAATGGCTGTTTGCAAGCGAACGATAATTTTCTGCATAGCCAGAGCCTGTTTGTAGTTGTACGTCACCTAAGCAAAATTTAGTTCAGCAGAGCCTGCAGAGTAAACAGGCAACCAAGCATAACTGTGTATACGTAATATTTATTTATTTATTACAAAAAAAAAAAAAAAATTAAGAACCAATTAAAATTTTTAATTAAAAAATTTGTTAAATCAATTAAATTTTTTATTTAAGTCAATTAAATATTTAATTAAACTGAAAAATATATAAATATAATTAAGTATTTAACTGATTCAATTAACAATTTAATTGATTTAACAAATTTTTTAATTAAAATTTTAAATTGATTCCTAATTTTTTTTTTTTCTGTGTACATTTAATTATTGTAATTAATGCCTGTACGTTAAGAATGCCTCATTTTGGATGCTGTATTATATGTGCTGTTATATTTGACAGTGGTATAAAACCACTTAAAATTAAAAAAAAAAAAAAAAAAAAAAAAAAAATTTTATGGTATTTTATATTTAAAAATCACACATTCAAGGAGTTCGATTTGTTCATAAAGTAATTAAATGAATTTGAATATAAGTGCTAACTTAAAAATATTAATTTTAAAAGTGGAATAAGTCCATTCTTAAAACCAAATTACAATTGAAACAACTTACTTATTAAAATTATTTTAGATTATTATGAGTTTACGTACCCCCTGAGCTTTAAAGGATATTAATTTGCTATTGCTGGTGTATTAAAAGTAACATATTCACAAGATAACTTGTGCATCAGAAAAATAATATTTTTATTTGGAAAACAAAGAAAATATAAAGTTTTTTAAGCCGAATTCGAAAAAATTTATTATTGAAAGGTTAAATTTATCAAATTCAACTGGTTATGACCGACCTCTTGAAAGAAATTGTTTTTTATTTTCCAAAAAAAAAAAAAATTAAACTACTTTCTGAACAGCCTATAAGTATCTGTTGTATCATAAAAAATATTTTAAATTCACAATGTTATATTTTCATATACGAGTAAAAAACAAATTTGATTTACTCCATATAAATAAAATTTTTTATTTTCTTTTTTTACAATTCTGTAGGGTAGGTAAGATTCG
Source organism: Thelaira solivaga (assembly GCA_947397855.1). Lineage (NCBI taxonomy): Eukaryota > Metazoa > Arthropoda > Insecta > Diptera > Tachinidae > Thelaira > Thelaira solivaga. The sequence continues at coordinate 17,087,588 of OX377614.1, read as the reverse complement.
GCACGGGCGCATATATTGCTTTTACTGGTTTTTTCCTAAGTGTCATTTTCTTGCTGCTTTTTTATACACTAAATAAACAGTCTGCTAAATATGTTTTTTTTTAATTTTTATTAAATGAAAACTGCCTGCAGCATATGTTGCTGCACCCATTGAGTCTTTAGTATTTATTGACCATAAATTTTATATTTCGCATTAGATATTTAATAATACAAAACAAGAATTTTGAACCTTTTTTTTTAATAAAATACAAGGGTGTACTTTACGGCAAACAATAGAAAAAGTTTAACAAATCCTTCAAAGTTTTTAACAAATTCATGTTCCTTGTTGCCCCTTTTTAAGGTAAACATTTCCATTTTAATTTGCTATTTGAACTTTCTGGTCGTTTGTTTTCTTGTTTCAAATATTTGCTGATAGAGGCTAACAAAAAAAAAAAAAAATTACTTTTCTCTCCATCAAATTTTACAGTTTACATCAGAGATGGAAAATTTAAAAAAAAAAAGTTCATAAAATTTTTAAAGTTTCGTTTAGAGTTTTTTTTTTTAACTTAAATGTTTTTAAAAACAAAATATTTAATAATAAAACATTCAATCAAAAACAACTCTGAAGCGATGGCTAAAGCTTCACGAACTATTTTTTAATGTGTTTACATTTTCACAAGTTTTGCTTTAAATATAGGGTCCGCCATCGAACGTTTTTTTTCAACTAGTGCTTATTTCGTGAATGGTAGCACTTAGCTCATGTCTGATTTGAAAGATAATTAGTTTTATCCTTCCGCTGAAAGAATATGGTTGTGTTTTCGCTTCGCTAAGTGGGCCTGCGATCGACTTACAGAAGATGCCGATTTTGCCAAAAAAAAATCATCTTTTCAGATGAAGCTCATTTTGATCTTGGCGGGTATGTAAACAAGCAAAATTGTCGCATTTGGGGCACAGAAAACCCGCATGCACACATTGAAATGAGTCACTGTTTGGTGCGGATTTTGGTCCAGAGGCATAATTGGGCTATTTTTCTTCAAAAATGAGCAAGGAGTGGCCGTTAGTCAATAGCGATCGTTATCGGGCCATGTTGAACGAATTTTTGTTCACAAAAATTGAAGAGGAGGATATTGGCAGCATTTAGTTTCAAAAGGACGGCACTACGTGCCACACAGCCGAAGCTACACTCGATGTTTGTTATTTGGCGGACCCTATATAAGTTTTTTTTTATACAATTTTGACTGCAATTCAATTAGTTTTTCATCAAAATCAGTCATTTTATTTACAAATTTACAAAATTATTATTTAAATTGAATTTTCAAATATTTTTTTTTTTTATTTTCTTTTGTTTCTTTACAAAATGTATGAAATTTAATAAAAGTGTGGAATTTGTGTTGAAAAACGAGATCATAAAAAAAGGCGCTGACAAAATAAAATAGATTTTAATTTGCGACTGCTTTCAGCAGTGAGTTTTATATATGACCCGGCAAACGTTGTTTTTCCATAAGAATTATTTCTAGAGTATGAAAATATTTATATCTTATTTATTTCATCAAAATCGGTTAAGTTGAAAAAATAAAAAAAAAACATTTTTGAGGTTATAAGCCTTTTCTTATACCTACTGAATCCACATATTAAATTCCATCAAAATCGGTTATGCCGTTTCGGAGGAGTATAAACACTAACACTGAGCCCCGAGAATTTTATATATTAAATTTGTATGGAAAACATTGTTAAGCTCCAGTTTTGTATCATCATTCTTATTACATTTTTTTAAATTTCACTAGCTTTTTTTATTAGAAATTAAAAAAGCATCATTAACTTGTTAAAAATGTTTATTGTCCAGCCCTGGTTTAAATTTTTGCGCGTGTTATTTTATGCCAGTAATGACAACAACTCATGCTTGAGTAAGCTTAAGCTTGATTGCCTAAATAATCTACTTAAATCGTTTGTGTTTAGGTACCAGTTATCGCTCATTCATTCACGTAAGCAGATTTAAATGCAGCTAAAAACAGCCTTTATGATCTGCCTTTTTTTGATTCAACATTTATGCACTTTGTTCAGTACAGTTAACAAAAGGGATTTGAAGAAGTTCTAACATACAAACATTATACAAACAAGCATTATGTTCTGATTAAACTTTTTAGTAAAAAATAAAAGCAAAGTTTAATTGATTTAAAGAAATATCTTAAATAATTTCAAAGTTATTAGGAGTGATTATAAGTGCAGTTGTCATGACGAAAACAGTGATATGTGGCAAAGCCGGCCATATAATTTACATTTGACTACGACAGTGACACTCGTAATTAGGCCTATTATAAAATTGTCACATTTACTGAACCTCATCAAAAATTGCTTTAATTTCTACACTGAACTATTTACAGAACATAATAACGGGTGGGGCAAAAGTAATCAGGTAGCGCAAAAGTAATCTTCCTATCAGAAAATGCTATAAATTTTGCGATTGGCCCCTAATGTCAACATTGTTTATTAACGTGTATTTCGCATGTGTTTACTACACAAATGTCAAAACAGAACTGACATTAGGGGCCAATCGCAAAATTTATAGCATTTTCTGATAGGAGGATTACTTTTGCCCCACCTGATTACTTTTGCGCCACACGTTAGAATCAATTGCGATATAAATTAAATTGATAATACACAGAAAGCTTCCTGTCGGCTTTTTCAAAAGAGTGAACCTTTAGAACACCTTCTTTTCCTTAGACATTCTTCTTTATTTATAAAACATACCCAGTAAAATAATTTCTGCGAATTTATTTCATTTAAATTCAGATTAAAATTCATTTTGCCCACAATATTCTTTTAAACATTCCCAAAGTTACGTGATTTGTGACAAGTCACCCCCCAACATTTAAATAATTAAAATAATCAAGCGTTGCCAGCATATGCTTAAGCTTAATCTTTCGTTTAACTAAAATTCTTATGCAAATAAACGAATTTGCTGCATTTATTGGTTTTTGATTACGTCTAGACATCATTAGTTGTGCTTTTGTTTACTAAACGCTCACTTGCTCTGCCTAATATGCCTTAAACGGTTGTAAATTTACACTTACACTCAAGTATGTTTTTTTTTTTTTTTTTTTGTTTTTTTGTTAGTGCTGTTTGATGTTGCCTTAAGTGAATTAAAAAAGATTTCAATACAATCTGTTAAGACATATTCGACTTTCAATCAAATTAACATGCAATGATAAGAATTCTATTTACAAACAAACAAACAAAAAAATCTTTTATAGCGGTGTAAGCTTGAATACAAATGTTTTGCATGAATTAAGTGTAACCAACCACTTAAATGTAGCAGCAGTTGAAGGGAATTGCTTAAAAGCCTAGTGCACCTTGTGTGTCTTTACGGTTTTGACTGTTTGTAATCAGTTTTTGTTTTGAAATTTTTTTTAGAAAATCAAAAATGGCTTTTCAACAACATTTTTGTTACAGCCTTCACTGTAAGCTAGCACTTTAAGCTTATCAATTTTTAAATATTGGGCCATAATCATAGTCACACTAAAGTCGGTAACTTTTTAAAAACGTCTTTAAATTCATATAATTCTTATGAATAAAATTCAGCTCTTAATAAAAACCTACTTTATTGTGACTATGGTTATGGCCCATTATATTTAGATTTAGATCAAAGTTAGAGCTTAAAATTCCTTACCCCGTCTATGATCCAGAAGCACTTGAGCAAACCAACAGCGTTAACAACTTTTGAATGTCCTAAAGCTCGTATTTTTAAAAGTTGACGTAGACCTTTAAAGTAAAATTTATGAAAAATTTATATGAAAATTTCGATAACGTTGACTTTAAAGTCTACGTTAATTTTTTTGGATAAGGGGATAAAAAAGCAATTTATGCTTTACGAAGTTGTCATCAAAAAAATTGGAAGAGTTAATGCTTCTTTTTTTTTAATTTGTATTTAAATCAAACAAACGAAACAAATGCAAACGTTTCGTTTTGTACTTTTTCAGAGTATTATGATGAAAGACTACAAAACGAAACACTTGCATTCGTTTCGTTTCTCTTGCCAACAAATTTGTTATCCACGTCGAGAAAAAAAAATACTAACTCGCCAAATGTCTCCGTTGACAATTTTAAAAAGCACTAAATTGACAACATTGCAAGCCAGCAAGCAGATTGTGAAACTCAAATTAAACATAGTTGCTAAAAATTGGCTTGGATTGTAACTCTGGCGCAATAAATGAAATCAGTTGTAACGTTTTTAAGAAATTCTTGACAATATTTCTGGACAACGTGGAGCCTACTGTACCATTTCAGTTGAAAAGTATCGTTACATTCCAAAGTTTACAAAACTAGGCTTCCTGTGAAGTCAATTAGTTCATTTACCTCTTTAAGAATTAAAAAAATGTCTTATGTTACCAGAGTCTACAAAGTTTCCAGGATTTTATCCTATAAACTACAGCATTTGTCAAAACTCAACTCTTATTTTTCGTTGTTTTCCTGTTGATAGCTAATTTGATGCGTGTATGCACTGTAGATTTGTTGAGTAGCGCGCCTACCTATCAATCTGGGGGTCGTAAGCTTAATTGCTGCCTGGACCTTGGGAGCAAATTCCGAAGTCACTCGTGCTCCTTAAAATATTTAATCTTATATTTAATTTATCATATCAAATGATAATAATTACAATTTGATGCGCTTTAGTTTGTGTTCTCGTCTGGGTTGCCCTAAATTATTTTTTTTTTCTAATTAATTCTGATTGATTGGGAGGCATTTAATTCTTATGTTTTATTTTATTTTATTTAACTCGTGTCTTTATGTCTGCTTTTAAATGCTTGATAATCATTCTAAGTGCTTATGTGACGGCAAAAGTAAATAATTTGCCCAAGCGGGCTTGTGTGCAACGCATGTGGACACGTGTATGTGCGTAATAAATAAAATAATAAGATTCTCATGAATGTTTTAATTTTAACAAAACACTTGAAAACGGCTCACATATTTTATTTCTTTCTTTTCATGACTCGGTTTTCCTTTTATTTTATTTAATTTTTTTTTTTTTTTTGCATGTAATTATTGTTATGTGAACTGCCATTTCAAGCATATAAAGTATGAAACATTGTTTGCATACTCGTTAAATATATATTTCAACAACAGCAGCGTTTTTTCTCATATATTTTTTCTGCTTGAATATTTAAAATGAAATACAGAAAATCGCTTCAAAAACAAACAGTGTATTTTAATGGCATTTTTAAGGAGAGTGTTGCCTTTAGTAGCATTTTTTGAAATCAATGCGGGGAACTTAAAATACACAAATGAAAAATACACTAAGAAAAATATTATTGATAATTTTTTTCTCTGCGAGTTGCCGGTTCTTATGGCTTCTAGACTCGAATTACTCATTTCACAGCTAATGAACAGACTACCTGAGATAACGGGATAAATTTAGGGGACCTGCTAAGATGGTCTAGTTCACTATATTATTGGCGGGGAGGTGGTTCAAAACAGAATCCACGATGCATCTTGCTTAATTGCTTCTTATAGTAGGATTTCTCAAAAGTCCTTTTGAAAATACTGACAATTTCCTTCACAAGCCAAAAACTAGTTACAAGCTTTACGTAGAAAATCATGTGAATTTATTTATTTTACAGTTACATTCGTATAACTTATTCAAGCAAACCCTGTTCCTTCCTTTTGTTCTTCTCTTTTGCTAAATTTATTTGAATTTACATGCATGGCCGGAGTATTTATGAGTTTCAAATATTTGCTTTTACAACTTTTTTTACATTCTCATGCAAACAAACAATTTCATTTTAATTTTTTTTCCCTTTTTTTCATTCGCCTTAAAATTCAGTCAAAGCAGGACACAAACCATTCACAACGTATAAATTTACAGTCACAAGTCTTGCATGTATCGTATGTCAAAAAAAAATTAATCAGGAGAGGTGAATGCATAATATTTTTAACATAAAATAAGAAAATATCTTGTGACTTTCAGTGGGCTGACAGATAAATGTCAAGATAATTTTTTTTAAATAATATATTTTTGTCATAAAAATATTACAAGTTAAAAATAAATTGTCATTAAAACTCTGCTAAGGAAAAAAGCCCTTCATTGCCTCTTGTACCCTAAAAAATATTCTACTTCATTTCAGAATTTTTAGCATGAATTGAATGAAATTAAATCATTGTTTGTTGGAATTCATTGCAGCTCTTATAATTAGAGTTTTTATTTTTTTTTTGTTCATTTGAATTTTAATTTTGTCTGCTGAAATATTTTGCACAAGAAAAATATCACATTTCTTGTTCAGCAAAACTGCTAAAAAAATCATAATAAAATTTCTTTATTAAAAATTAAAGGTTTCGTTTTCAAAAAAAAAAAAAAAAAAAAAAAAAAAAAAAAAAAAAAAAAAAAAAAAAAAAAAAAAAAAAAAAAAAGTTACACCAGGCAACAAAAAAAAATTCTGACATGGGGTAACCACAATTTTTTTTCAAATGTACTATAACTTGCTAATAGTGAAAACCATTATTTTTTTCTACAGGATTTTTTTTTTATTGGAAAATATAAAATTTTTGAAACGAATTCTGCACTTTTTTATTAAATATCTAAAAAAAATTTATGTATATTTTCTTCTAATTAAATGAATATTTTTATGTTTTTTTTTTAATTCTACCAATAATTTCGCACCCAAAATAAAGCAAAAACAAAATTTTAAAAATCTTAAAATCAGCCACAGAGTGATTACGAGGTGCTGAAATTTTCAATTACGAATAAAATTTTCAAAAACGGTATACAGAACAGCCATTTTAATTTAATTTGTTTTTTAATCAGTTTTCGGTGCCACTATAATTTTCTGAGTTATTGAGAAAAATAAATATAAACGCAATTAAAGACTTTGTACTTTCAGCACTTTAATATTGTTTTTAAAAATACACAAATGATCGATACCTGAGAAATATAGCAAATTTTATTACTTTTGTCGCACATTTTTATTTTAATCAGCATTGCCAGGAGCTAGAAAAAAAGCTAGAAATAGCTAAGTCCCACCGAATAAAATAAGCTAGAAAAAATTTAAAAAGCTACAGCTTAAAATTCAATTACATAAAGAATCTTAATTATAATTTTTATAAAAAAAAATATGAAATATTAAAAACTAAAGAAAATATTTTGTCGTTTTCCATATGGCTGGAAAATTACCAAAATCAAAAAGGAATTTAATCTGTAGGTTCTATAATTTCTGCAAGTGTTTTAACATTTTCTAAAAAAATTTTTAGTTTTTATTTTATGATTGAAAACGGAAACTGCCAAAATCCTTGTAAAAAACAGTACTGAGGTGTAAGGAAACTTCGAAAAAATTTTTAAAATAATTCAAAGTAACTTGTGAGTACTTGGGCAGCAGATTATAAATTTAACCAACCTTAGCTTTAAAATGATATAGGTCCCATCCCGTAATCTTTTATAGTATTTAAATACTTATAAGCAAAATTCAATTTTTTTTTTCAACTTCAATATATTTCAATAATTTTTTGATTTTTAATGCGATTTCTATTGCTTTGTCTTACTCAAAAGCGAGCAACCTCAGCGTTACTAAAGGGTAGTTTTAGATAACTAAATACTAAATGGATTAAATTATTAATCAATTAGGTATAAAATGCCTTTTTATTTTACAATTTAGAAGCCAAATACTTTTCTTTATTTATGAAATTACCATCGTTCGACCAATTTGTGAATTTACATATCAAAGTTTAAGCGAAAATATTAATTTAACTAATTTGGTTTCAGTCTCAGTTTATTTATGTATGAGTTGTTTTCATTTTTCCAAAAAAAGTGGTATTTAAAGCTAAAGCTAGAGGCTAAATCATAAATTTTGAGGTTAAGAAGGCTAAAATGCCAACGCTGATTTTAATTGCAAAACAATACTGCTGTTTGATCCCAAAACAATTGCTGAATAACATTGAAAACACTAAATAAATTGCTTAAATAGAAGCATTTTTTCTGGGTTTTGTAATAGAAAGAGTGTTTTTGGTTTTCCATTTTTACAACAATAAAAAGTTATATAGCACCCGTGATAAAAAATTCATATATTTCTTTGGAGTAAATGGAATTTAACCAAAATGCATAAGCTAATATATGCAAATTAAAAAAAATAAAATAATGCCTTTTTTTGCAAAAGTAAATAGTTTGAAGAACACTGTTGTACGAATTTTCTATTATGACCGAGTTGTGTTAATAACTCTTCTAGAAGCTTCACTAAACAAAAAGAATATTAAAAAAATTTTAAATATCGTGTAAGCTTTGTTGGAAAAATTTTGTTTCAATAAAAAATTCAGTAAATTTTTAATTTTTTTATTACACAATAAATAGCTACGTTACAAAAAGAATCGTGTAAAAAGAGAATTAGGTGTAAAAAATTATAAAAAAAATTCTTGTTAATTTATTTAGTGCTTAAACATTTTAAGTTATTTATTAGTTAGTTTTATTTGACCTTTTTCTTTTAAATAATATGACTATTTTATTAAGCTTGAGGTCTTATTTTGTGTAGCTACTTCATACACGCAAAGAAAAAATATGGTTGAGGCAACCATATTCTGATGGAAACATAGTATGGTTAGATTTATGATTGCTTCTAACCATATATATTTTTAAATCAACGATATTAAAAATGGCTTTCAACTGCAGATGTTGCGGTTTAACCCCCGGTCAGGGCAAGAACATTTTTTTTAATTGAAAAATTTTTTTGAATATAAACATTTTGAAAAAAAATTTTTTATAAATTTGAAAAAAAAAAATTTAATATAAATTTTTTGTTTAAATAAAGTTTTTTTATTCCATTAATTTTTCTTTTCTATCAATTTGTATTGATTTTTCATTTCATTTATATATTTATTGCTTAATCGAGCCCACAGGGCCATATTACATAATACAGCGGGTTTAATTTTTTTTTAATTTTAGTTGACTCTACCAGGGCTAGAACTTGTGAACACTTAGCTAAGAAGCATTAACTCGCCACTCAGCCACAAAGCTCAGTTGAGTTTCAACGTTTAAGTTTTTGTTTTATAGGTACTTACTCTATTTATATGGTTGCGGAAGAGACAAAATTTAAAGCAATTTACATTCAACCATATTTTTATCATTATTATGTTTGCTATGAACATATTTACATATATTTTTTAAACATAATATAATAATTATATGGTTGATCTAAGACACGAAACATAATGTGGTTAAAAATAACTAGAAACATGTTTATCGTGATCAAAATAATGTTTAGATCCTTCAAATTAATAATAATATTTTTGTGAAGAACACACTATGTTTGAGATGACCATATTCATCCATCTTTTTTCTTTGCGTGTATTGAAGCGAAATATCGATATAAATAAAAATAAATTTTTTTTAAATAAGACCTCAAGCTTAATAAAATAGTCATATCATTTTAAGTCATTATAAAAAATGAATATCAGTGCTATTTCCAGAATTGATTGACTAAATTTCTCATTTAGTCAATTGGTACAATGAAATAAGTATTCAAATATTTGGGCAGGAATTTAACAAGACTTGGGAGTAATCTACTAAAGATTCAGAGTAGCATCTAATGATACAGCTTTTCCTCTTAGTACTTATTCTACCAAGTAAACAATTTTTTTTTAATTTTCCATGAAAATATCATGGAAAATAATAAATTTTGCACACCAACATAATTTGGGAATTAAGCACGAATAAAGATAAAATTTTTGTTAAACTTTATAGTTCTAAATAATTTATTATGTTTTTTTAAACCTTTTTATGCATATTTGCTTTCTTTTGAGAAGTGAGAAATTAATTAATCGATTGTTAATACCGAATTTATTTTTATATTAGATATTCATTCTTCTACATGAATATCAAGTAGTTGTTTTGATTGCATTTTTAAAATTAGTTTTATTCAGTTATAAATTGGTTGAATCAAACAAAATCAAAGTTGTAAGAAACGTCTTTTCTTTATGAATATAATTTTAGGGCTACAAATTAAGATTTTCAGCTAAGTTTGTAAAAATATACACCTAATCCTCTTTTTACACGAATATTTTTGGAACGTATCTAGCGTGTAAATAGAGAACTAGGTGTGCAATTATTCTGATAAAATATTAGTTTGATTAGTTAATATTTTGTGATTGTGATGAAGTTATTAAGTTAATTGCACAACAATAAATCATTTTTTACTTAAGTCGACGTAAGCGATTTTGGCTTATTAGCAAAAATTTAATCAATTAAATAGCAAAATATCTTTTAGTACTACCTGTTTTGTCTACGTACTTAAAATTAAAGCCACACACACGTTACAACCATTGATACAACCTCACAAGGTGGCTTACTGGCAGTGTGACAGCAAGTCGACTTAGCACAGATCTCCACAGAAATCCACATTTCAAGCAACAAACATTTATTGTTAATATTGGTGTTGTTTTTGCAAATAACAAGGGTCGATATCGTGGGCTGGGCTGTACATATTTTTGATCAAATTATTTTTAAACAATTTTAATCAAAGATAAACGATTGATGGTTGTTAGATAAACTACCCTCGCAATTTCTGGCATTTTTTTTTTAATGCTTGCTTACAAAGCACTTGACAATAAAAGCCCTAAACTCTCATTCTAATAAAAGTCAGGGCTAATTGTAACAACACACACCTAAACAACTTCATGACCGGCAAATAGAAATGTTGAAAAATAAATTAAAAAAAACAAATAGTGACACAAATGCTAACAAAAAAAAAAAGTAATAAAAGTTAAGTCAGTCAGCAAAAGGAATAAAAAAAAAGAAAGAAAAGCATTAAAGACAACAATAACAAGCAAACAATAACAAGAATACATCCGTTGCAGTGGTAAAATTAAGTTGGTTATTTACCTGCCAGTAAGAGCCACACAAAACAACTAAATTCAAACAAATTTACAGCTTTAAAAGCAAGAAGAAGCAGTAGAAAAAGAACAAAATACCCCCAAGCAAAAGTAAAATCAGCGACATGACAATAACAGTGACTTTTTATCACTGAATTTGTTTGTTAACAAGAAAAAGTAAAGAGAAAGTGAATAAAAAAAATTTTTTTTTAAATTAAATAAAGAGAAAAAAAGGACTTAAAACTTCCTAGGTTTGTCTAAATTTCAAGTATTCAATTTGCACACAAACAAAAATTTTACAAAATGAAAAACTTATAAAAAGATTTAACTCAACAGCCATTTATCATGTAAAACTTTTTGAAAAATTATTTAAAGTCTTAAGTGCTACTGGGAAACCAGCTTGAGATTTGATACGAGAAGAGCACTTGAAATTCAAAAGCAGATTTATAACTTGTTAACAAGGCTTTAGCATCTAAATTAAAAAAAAAAAAATTATTCACTTCTTTTCTTTTAATCAAAATATTTATTAATTTAAGTTAAATTATTATTAATGTTAGAGAAAATATTAATATTTTTGAACTTTAAACAACAAGCTCAATTTGCTTAGTAGCAAAAATTGCTTAATTGCAATTGAACTGTCAGGCTTTCAAAAAAAACCAGCTAAAGCTAAACGGCTAATTGCATTTGAACTGTCAGGTTTTATATAAAAACAAGCTAAGGCTGTCTAATAGGAAAATTTGCTTAATTCACGGGAGCCGGTGAAAAATTTAGTTGCCACCGAATCTCAATAATGCTGTTTACAACTCAGTTCTTCTGCATCACCGAATTTCATTCGTTACAACTAAAAGTTTAGTTTATTCCAGCTTTAATTAACGAAAATTCCATTCTCACAAGTTGTTGTTTTCTCAAAGTAGAAGCCAAATATAATAAATTTAAATCTAAAATTTTTAGTCAATAAAATCTGTTGTTGGTTTTTGTAACATCCTTTCCAAACTCCACCATTGGACAGGACACAAATTGCTGTCATAGACGCCTGATGCTTGCAAGTGACTGTGGTTGAGCCCCTACTATTTCAAATAAATTCTTGTTGCTTTTGCATACCCTTAGAATTGACTTTAAATAAAATAGTTTTCCAGGAAAATAATGTCAGAATTTTTGTGGTAAACAAAAAAAAAAAAAAAAACAAGAGAAAAAGGAAGCATTTTAATTCATACAAGCGCTTTGTAGGTTGCTAAGAGTTACCAGCCGCCAGAGAACTTTGCTTTGCTTGAACAGTAATTCTCATGAAATTATTTTAGTATTTCATAAGAAGAAGAAACACATGAATTTAATAAAAACAGTTTTTCTTATTTAAAAGAAAAAAAAAAAAAAGCCGACGACCCCCAGAATGTGAGGTTAATAAAGTTCCTCTAGTCTAAGTTAATGAACCTTCGCTCGCATTATTATTTTCTCTCTATTAAGTATTTTTTATTATTAATATTTTCTTTATTTTTGCTTTTATTTAATCCTTCAAATTTTCAAACAAAATTAAATTTTTCCAAAGTTCCTTGTATTTCATTACATAAAAAAAAATATATTTACTTGAGATTAAATTTCTCTTTTCCTTGCGAACTAATTTAAATGAATAAATACACACATACATCGCTAAATAAAATATTATTAAAGGAATCTCTTTAATTTTCTTCATTGTACAAAAATTCTTCGCGCATTTGGCAAACACTTTTACCGTAAGAACAAAAACTACGATTTAATAGATCGTATGAAATATTATTCGATACGGCAGTTTACCCAGTATTGACCCCTGTTCTCACTAACTACGTCACTAAAAGAGCTTTCCTACAGAAGGACTTCAGATACATGATTTTTGATGAGATCCTCTAAGAGAATAGACAGCCACCAAGAACCTAATTAATGTCCAACTGTCAGTATAAATATGAACATTTATGGCAAATATTCCATGACACCATAGTTAGTCAGTTGCTTTCTTTATCGCCATCAATTCAAATTATAGAACGCTAAATTGTTCAGCAAGTCCCAGACTCCTCAATATAGACTCCACCACCAACACCAAAACTATTCTTAGAGTCATCGGTTAGAACATCGAGAGCCTCTCTTCTAAGAGAGTATCTCTCCTCTAACAGAGTAGCTAGCTATCTTAACCAATGACTCCTCTGAAAGGAAAGGATCTCCATGTCCTAAGCGATGACTCTAATAATAGTTCTGGTGTTGGTGGGGAATCTATATTGAAGATTCTGGAACCCCCCGAAAAATTTTGCGTTCTATAATTTGAATTGATGGCGATAAAGAAAGCAACTGATTAACTGTGGTATTTATACCGACAGTCGGACTACAATTAAGTTCTTTGTAGGTGTCCGAGAATGCCAGACATTCTTAAATAAGATGGCGGGACATTCGGTGGTCACCCCTATATGTGTGTGTGGACATGGGACTACTGTAGTGAAATGTGGGGCGCATAATTTGGCAAGTGTAAGATCGAGGCTGCCAGAGCAGAATATCCACATGCCCTGCTCCTTGCCTTGGAGGAGCAGTTGCAAGATTCACCTTGGAAAGTACTACCTGCAGGAATTTCCTGTGCTGTCAACTATAAGAGGTGACATGCTATATGTCAGCAATCTATCTATCTTTTTATTTATATTTCCTTTCATTTTTCTATCTCTAGTGCTGTCCTTTTTCGAACCCAAGTGAGCCCAGCTTAGTGTAACCTAACCTAACCTAAGTTTGTTTCAACTTTTTTAATTAACATAAATAATTTTTTAATTATTTTTTTTTTTCTATTTTTATTATTTTACATTTTTTGTTTAGTTTTCAATATTTTGTTATTTAAGTATTTTTTTAATGTTTAATTTTTATGTTTTTTTTTTGGTATTTTCGTTAAATTTTGTTAAATTAATTTAGTTACAATCTCTTCCTCATAGATACTTGTTTGCTCACGTGCTCACTCATTCTCTTTTAAAAGTTTATCATGTTGATTTTATTAAATTTCTGCTCCCACTTACTTTCCTTTATGATGACCTTGAATCTCATTTACAGCCATTTTGGTGGATATTTTAATATTTTTCATTTCCTACAATAAAAAGAAAAAACAAATATTTTCCAGCAAAAACAAAAACTGCTTTTTGTCATCGGAATTGTGGTTGTCAACTGCTCAAGGGCCAGAAATGAATGAATGAAAATAAGTCAACAGCAAATAATACACAACACGAAATATCTCAGAAATACTGAAGAGTATTTTTATAATTCTTTTTTTTTCTATTTTAAACCTCTGGGAACATAAATGATGATGCTAGAATGAATGAATGCAAGTGAAGTAATAATGAGACAGCTACAGCTGACTGTCGTAAGAAGAAATAAAAAGGGAATCAGCAGAAAAAAATGTACTCGTATAGCATACCAAGCTGACCATGAAATGTACTTAATTTAAATCGATGCATTACTGGAAGTAAATGATTTATGTTGGAATTTTGCTTTTGTTAAATGGACAACTTGTGACTTTAATGACTGAATTCGGTATTGGTTTTGAGAAGCCAAGGATTCGTGAGAATTTCCTTTCATTAAATATTATTTTACTTTACTCACTTTGCGCTATTTTGTTAGTTAATGAAAAAATAAATTTATAAAAAAAATAAATTCTTTTTGTATTTTCTGCTCATTTTCTTAAGAAAAAAATATGCAAACTCTTCAATATCACCATTAAAGAAAATTCCAAAGTTGATTGAAAAGAAAAGAGTTTAATTATAATTTAATTAATCATTAAAATTAATATTGACTTGTGGATTCAAAAATTGTTTGTATTTACTACCATATGTGGTTGTGGTAGCATAAAACTGACACTGCTATGAAAATGACATGAAACTGACATTTACAGGATATTACCATGATTTTGGCATGACATTAATGTAATATTAACTTGATTTTGTTATGATATTAATTTAATATTAACATGATAATGACAAGACATGGACGTAACATTGAGATGACATCGATATTAAATGACATAACATGAAAATGACATGACAATGACATTACATGACACTGGATTGATATGACACTGACATTACATGAAACTGGATTGACATGAGACTGACATTAACATGATTTTGACATAACATTAATATAATATTAACATGATATTGACCTTTTCATGACATTGACAATATATGGACATGACATTGGGATGACTCTGACATGATATTAATATTACATAGACATAACAGTCACATGACACTGACACGCCATGACATTTACCTGACATGACACTTACATTGCATGACATTTACATGACATGACACTTATATAACATAACACTGACATAACATGATACTGACATTAACATGATTCGGTTATGACATTTGTATAATATTAACATGACATAAATATGACATGATATTCTCATAACCCTGACATAATTTTGATATGACATTGGCATTATATTAACATGACAAAGACACATTATTGACATAGTATTAACAAAATATTGACATAATACTTACATGACATGCCATGACACTGACATTGACATGAATTTAACCTAATATTTGACATTATACTGACTTGATATTAGAATGATATGCTTAAGACTGGGGCATTCATATTAAATTGGCAAAGTTTTATGCCAACTGCTGGATTGCAGCAAAATATTTTTTTAATTTGTTCAAACAGCAAACTTTATGCTTTTGAAAAGCTAATTTACATTAAATTAACACTAAATGAGAAATTTCACAAAATTCATTATAATTTGTGGAAGATTCTGTAGCACAATAATCAAAATTTTATAATATAAAACAAAACAGCATATACAACATTACTTTTCCAGTTAAGGTTTTAACAAAGTCATAAAAACAACACAACATTTCCATAAATAATAACTTTATTGCTATTACAACGATGTCTTCAATAAATTATTGTAATAAATGGATGATGCTGGGAGATAAATTATTGTAGTTGCAATTTATTTATTTACTGAAAAAGAATTATTTTTATTTTTAAATTATGTTTTTAGGTTGGTTATTAAGTGGAAGTGCTTAGAAGTATTTATTTTTAACTCTCACTTTCCCTACGTGGGGCTTATAGACATTCCAATTATTTAATAGAAAATGATTATTTAACAAACTAACAAGCCACCAATTTTTTTATAAATACTTTTTGGCAGCTTAATTTAAATTAAATATTCTTGAAGTCTTATTTTAGAAAATTATTAAAATAAATTTGCTAGTGAACAACTGAAAATGTAAATTTTATTATATAAACCAAAACTAATTTGTGCACAATTCATGCTAAACGGATGTTTCAGTTGATAAGAGGATAAAATTGTATTCCTTGTTGTTTTATTTATTTTACAATATTTTAAAATACAAGTAAATCGGCTTAAATATAAAACAAAAAATAAAAAAGGAAAATATTGTCATTGAAATGCAGCACATTTGAAAATTGATAAAATTATATAAGAAAAGTAATACCAACCATGACATGAGGAGCCTCCGTTTCCCAATCACACTTACCAAAAAATCCCTTAAGGGAAAAAATTTTGGCAAAAGTATTACAGTTTTTTTGTCTGCAAAAACAACCACTTCTACTCAAAATTATGAACACATTTGGAAAAGAAGCCTAGAAAATGAACAAATTTTTCTTTTTAAATCAATTTGAAACTAAAATTCTATCACATAAATCAACTGCTTAGCATTTCCACTTAGTCCTTTTTTCATCTTAATATTTATTTTGCAAAAAACAAAAACGCTTTTAAATTAACATGTCATTTATTTGATCACGTACACAAGAAAACTGTTTCTTATTTAAATATTTTCCTTTTTTTTTTTCTTTGCCTGCACACACATACAATTTGAAGGACAATGAAATTTATTTATCAACAAGACAAAAAATGTGTGTATTTTTTTCGGGTTGTGTAAAATTATATTTTTAATGGGCGCATAGCTTGCATATAATTGCCTTATTTTTCATAATGAAAAACAAAAATCTGTTTATTTACAAACTTGTCTTGGAAACATGTTTAAGCAAAGAATACAGCAATTATGGTGTGTGTGTGTGTGTGTGTGTGTGTTACGCTATTTAAGCATGAAATATTAATTATTTTTATCAGCCACAATCTTTTTTTTTAGCTTCTAAGAGCTGTCCGTCTATTTTGTTTTCTTTATTATTAAAAGAATTAAACAGATAAATTATGACACAAGAAAGCAATTAAAATGTACTAACGCTGTGCTCCCCAAATAGTCACTTACACATACATACTTACATATTTGACAGTGTGATTTAATATCCGTTTACGAAATTTTATGAACGTGTAATTACACATTGTGAGTTTGGTGCAAGAAAACAAACGACTCAGTGGGGAATAATAAAAACCATCTTAAAATGCTTTTGTAGCTGATTTTGTTTTAGCTTTAGAGTTTCTATTACTTCATAATGTGTGTCACTATTTACCTTTAAGTTAAAAATAAAAATTATGGAATCTGATTTACAAAGTGACACACATACAAAATTAAGAATAGTTTGAAAGGATTTTAGGAAATTAAATTTATTTGATTTAAAGCAACAAATAAATCATTATAAGTATAAGCTTAATATAGACACATAATTGGCGTGACAGTGGCAAGAAAATGAAATGAAAATAACACAAAAATGACATGACAATGACCAGATAACATGTAATAATAATAACATGACACCACAATGATATAAGAATGATTAGAAAATGACATGACAATACTACTATATGACAATGACATGACAATTATATAATAATGGTATGGTAATAATATGAAAATGACATGACATTGACAAGATAACATGTTCTAATAATAAGATGACACCACAATGATATAAGAATGATATGACAATGATATGACAATGACATGACAATGACATGACAACGACATGACAATTACATGACAATGACATGACAATTACATGACAATTACATGACAATGATATGACAATTATATGACAATGACATGACAATGATATTACAATAACATGACAATGACATGACAATGACATGACAATTACATGACAATGACAGGACAATTATATAATAATGATATGAAAATAATATGAAAATGACATGACATTGACCAGATAACATGTTCTAATAACAATATGACATCACAGCAATATAATAATGATATGAAAATGACAATGACAGGACAACAAAAATTCACATGACATTGACATGGATATAACACACTGATTAAATAAAAATGACATGACAAGATAAAGTCAGATCAATTAAACAGAAGAAAAAATGATAACAATGAAAAAAAAAATAGAAGTTGCGACTCTTCTAAAAACCCCGTTTTTCACTACATTTACCATTATAAAATCAAATTACGAATTATCTATGGACTCTAACAAAACAGAATTGATACATGAAAACCGCTGCATAATTTTTTTGGTAGCCCAGTGTTAGTAATGCATCATTTTTAATGGTGAAGTTAATGGTAAGTTTCCTCATATATTTTTTTTTAAATTTAAGCTCATCTTTCAAATTAGTTTGTGTTTCTTAACAAACAATTTAAAGCTTGTCTAGGATACTTGTAATCTTTCTGCGTAAAATTTTATTCTGGCCTTCAGCATCACATTAAATTTGCTTCATAACAAATTAAGTGATAGAGTAGAGAATAGAAACTATAATTTTGTAGCAGGAAGAAACTATTTATCATTTTAATTTTAATTTCTCTTTTGCCTCGTTCGCCTTAATTATTATGTTGAATAATTATTTTTTTTTTTAAGGAATCTTAACGTTTTAAGAGTGAAAAAGAAAGGTAAAATTAAAAAACAAAGCAAAGTGTAGTGGGAATATTATATTTAAAAGAAATTCACATCATTTTGAAAAATTATTATTTTTTTCTTGTATTATTATTAATAACGTGAATATTCTAAGCTAAAAGCGAAAATATAAAAGCTAATTGCAATCAATTTGTGAGTGTGTATGTTGAATTCAACATTCTGGAGTTCCAAGAAGACCTATAGAAAAACTAATCTTGTCAATTTGCTGTAAGTTTCTGTTATTTTAGAAAAATTACGTAAAAAAAAATCTTTCTGAAAAATTATAAAATGCACTTTAGAGCTCATAGCTCAGGCATTTATTTATCGATCAAATAGCAACCTGTGTGCAGAAACCTACAACAAATTTACATGATTAGTTTTTCTATAGGTCTTCTTGGAACTCCAAAAAGCTGAGTTCATTATCCACCCGACGGGCTTAAAACTTTAGAAGGTTGATTTCAACTATAGAACGAAATAGGCTAAATTAACTCAACTATTTATAAGGATGTAGAATATATATGTTTTATAGGGTGGCACATGTAAGGTATAGAAATTACAAACGGAATGACAAATTTAAAATGTGTAGTGCAGTAGGAGTGCACTTTTTAATTTTGAAAATAAAAACACGTATATGATATTGAAATTACTTACAGAATGACGAACTTATACATTGAAAAAAATTTTTTTAATATATCCAATGACTTTTTTCATTAATCCAATGAAAAAAGTAATTATTTATAATGAAAATTTTCATTATAAAAAAGTCTTTCAATTGCAGATGTCGCGGTTCAACCACCGGTTAAAGAGAAAAATATTTTAACGCACCACACTTATTTTGATAAATTTAGTTTTATTTGAATTATTTTCAATTTTTATTTGACTCTGCCAGGATTCGAACTTGATACACATGCAATTAAGAAGCTTTAACTCGCCACTCAACCAATTTAGCTCAGTTGAATTTTAATGATTAAGTTTTTATTTTATAGTTTTTTTTTTTTTTATTTATAGAGTTGCAACTGAAACTGTGACATCTAATGAAACAATTCTAATGAAACTTCTTCATTCTCACAATAATATTATGAAATAATTAATGAAATCGTTTCATTGGATTTATGAATCATAATTCTTTCAGTGCATATACACCAGAGATGTACAGGAGTTGATTCCCTTTTATCTTATATGAATCTACTCACTGCTTTTGTTATGTTTTCAATCATCAACATGTTCTAATAATATTGCTTACAGTGTTTCCTTTCTCACAACTACTTGCCTTTTGTTTACTCCCTTTTAAATATGCTGTTAGCATTATTACTGCTTTTTATTTTTATGCAAAGTATTCATAAAAGTTTAATGATAAGTTGAACGCATAGTAAAATATCAGTGCATTCATTTGTTTTAAATAAGTTTTCGGTAGTTTTATCTTGATAAAATGAAGTCCGAAATAATAAAAATATTCGATTTACAAAAGCAAAATTTTGAGTTTTTTATATTTATAAAAATTTTGTTGTTATAAATATAAAAAAAATAATTCTGAAGATGTGCTATATGACGAATAGCGAAATTTAACCAAAGAAAAATAAGTAACTATTTAACTTTTTTATAGAAAAAACATAGAGCTCGTGAATTAAAATTTAAGTAAAATAATTATATTTATCTTTAAATAATAAATTATTGAATTTGAAGTATTGCCTTATTTTTTCTCTTAATATCTGAAAAATGTCTGAAATTTGTTTAAAATATATTTTATGTAAGATACCACTATTAAATAAATAAATAAAGTCCAAAATATATTTACTTAAAAGCCTTTACTTAAACAGCTTTGATAAGCTTTATTTACAACTTACTTATAAGGTCTCCGATAGCTATAATTAACTTTAGTTAAAGTAACTGATAAAGTGATCAATAAATTTTTTCCATTATTACAAGTTCTCAATAAGATAAATATTATAATATTTATTATGTGGCACCACTGTTGCCTTTTTTTGACAAATATTTTTCAAATAACTAAGAAATTCTTTACTTTTAAAATTTTATTTCAATATTTGTTATATTATTGTGTAATTGTATTGTTTAATTTTTGTGTATTAATAAAAAAAATTATTCAATGGTATGGCAACCTATCTAAAATCGAAAATATGGCAACTTTAAATGCTTGAAGTTCACGTTAAAAGTTATTAGTAACACAATTCAATCTTTAGCTGATCATACACTTTTTACTTAAAGTATGTTTGTAGCAACCAAAAAGCATTTACTCGTATCTGTTCGATAACATCCTACTTTTAGTTATCGTTTAGTTCTAATAATAAGCCTTAATATTATTAGTTGATTCATTGCTTTTGTTAATAGTAACTGCTAAATAGAAAATGCAAGCATGACATGCATTTTCTAACAAACTACTTGATATGGTGAATCTTGCTTTGACACCATTCATTTAGTTTATGTTTAATGACGATTTAATACACATTTTAAAAAAGTAAAAAAAAGGCATTTGAATAGGATTCATGTACTCGTACATTCCCTTTTTGTGAAGGGTATAAAAATGGTTTTGCTAATGCTGTTTTATAAAAAAATATTACATTTTCAAAAAGCTTTAAGCTAAAATTCTTTTCTGTTTTTTGCTTTTTCTTATTAAATATTTAATTTACTCACAGTTAGTGAATTTTATAAAAATTTTTTTATTAACCGTAACATTTTACTGCAGCATAATTTTCTTTTTAGCATTTGTCTTTGGAATATTAAAATAAGTGCTAAAAGTCCTTGTTGCCAAAGTAATTAGTGTCATTAGTGTTGGGAACTGTTTAAATAAAGTTATTTAACGTCTTATATTTAAACAAAAAATATTTTGTTTTATTCTGAAGATTTTGAAGAACTTTTGTATGGCTTAAGGCTGCTTGTGAAAGCATAAAACCAGCCAGCATCTTTGTAAAATCCACAAATATTTTCATTTTGTACATTTAAATTCCAACTAAAGTTATAGTTTATTTGGGAAATGGCTTCCTATAAGAGGATTTGGTTCAATTTATTTATAAAATTTAAAATTCCTTTTAAATAAGTTGGCTAAGTTGTATTATAAATTTAGTTTTTCTAATTTTTACATGTGCGGTAAAAAGTTTTGTTTATTCAAAGTTTGAATTTCTAACAAAAAAGCAGTTTGTTATGAGTATTTTAGACGAGGGGTAGCAGAGAATATTTTCCAAGCAAAATTATTTTATTAACTAACAACAGCCTATGAAACCACATCAGCACCTGCATTTTAAGCAAAAATGTATGTACACTCAAAGAAAAAATATGGTTGAGGCAACCATATTCTGGTGGAAACATAGTATGGTTAGATTTATGATTGCATCCAACCATATATATTTTTAAATCAAAGATATTAAAAATAGCTTTCAACTGCAGATGTTGTGGTTCAACCCCCGGTCAGGGTAAGAACATTTTTTTAATTAAAAAATTTTTTTGAATATAAACATTTTGAAAAAAAATTTTTAATATGAATTTGAAAAAAAATTTTAATATAAATTTTTTGTTTAAATAAAGATTTTTTATTCCATTAATTTTTCTTTTCTATCAATTTGTATTTATTTTTCATTTCATTTATTTATTTATTGCTTAATCGAGCCCACAGGGCCATATTACATAATACAGCGGGTTTAATTTTTTTTTTTTAATTTTAGTTGACTCTACCACAGCTCGAACTTGTGAACACTTAGCTAAGAAGCATTAACTCGCCACTCAGCCACAAAGCTCAGTTGAGTTTCAACGTTTAAGTTTTTGTTTTATACTCACTTTATTTATATGGTTGCGGAAGAGACAAAATTGAAAGCAATTTACATTCAACCATATTTTTATCATTATTATGTTTGCTATGAACATATTTATATATATTTTTTAAACATAATATAATAATTATATGGTTGATCTAAAACACTAAACATAATATGGTTAAGAATAACTAGAAACATGTTTATGGTAATCAGAATAATGTGTAGATGCTTCAAATTAATAATAATATTTTTGTGAAGAACATATTATGTTTGCGGTGACCATTTTCAACCATCTTTTTTCTTTGCGTAGGTGTGTGTGTCTTTTTTTTACTAAAATCCTCTGATAGTTTAAGTACCGCTGACTATCAAAGCAAAAATTTTACATATGGGCAGTTTTTGCTTTAAGAAAGGCACGTTGCTATAGCAACGTGTTAAATATACTGAGATGGCTTCCTTTAGAAAACCTAAATCTGAGTACAGCATAAGATAAAACACAGCGAATCACTTTTTAAGTAGAAAATAAAAAAAAAATTTTCCATCACTTTCATTTAAATTTGCAATGGGAGCCCTGAACGCATTGCTGAATGGAAAAAATTTACTGAGTAGCCCATTGAACAGCTGGCAGAACGCCAGACTTTTTAAGAAAAATTCAAGTATTTAAGGTTTTTAAGGGCATAACTGGATCACAACTGGTCAATAACAATATTTTTTGTGAATTGTAAATAAAACAAAAAGTTTTCAGAGAATTAGTTTCATAATTTTTATTATGATAGAAGGATGTATGACAATTATGTGTGAAACAAAATATTAGCCAAATGCTAGCCATGGCTTCAATGACTCTGAGATATAATTGAGGTTCTAAAACGTTTATGTCATGAAGTATCTCATGCTTATCTTATTAACGTACACTTTTTCTTTTCTATATTCCCAAAAAAAAAGTCCAACGGTGTCAAATCACATGATTGGTAACGGTCAATTAACAGCGCCAAGACTTGAGATAACAAGTACATTGATTTTATCTCTCAAAAAAGCCACATAGAGTCCAGATCCATATCCTCAAATTCTGCCCAAAAAAAATCTAGTATCATCTCGCTTTAGCAAACACCATTCACAGTCGAGGTTGACGACTTCTTTGCCAAACTATTGCAAACAACAGCAATCTTTTTCTCAGAGCGAACTGGATGAAAATGCACAGGCGTTTTCACGGTTAACTGAAATTGGGACACAAATCTCCTGATTGTGGACACATTTAGACGAAATGCAGTTTCGTAAAAGGCTTCAACAATTTTAAAGCCCTAATCAATTGCGTACCTGTCCATGGTTGAATTTGTTAATTTCTAAAACAAAGCAACGTCAAATTAAGTTGGGTTAAGAACTTGACGTTAAAATGGGGCTCATAATTAACATGTGCATTGGGCTTAGATCATTCTTTATGTGTTTCACCGGAGCTTATTTCTAGTCATTAGGAAAGTTTTACTTAATTTTGAGAGGGTGCTTGGGAGAAAAGATAAAGATAGAAGTTTCATTGACTGTGGATTGTTTTAAAGCAGTATTAAGCTTCAGATTAGGGAGTGGCTGGAAAAAGCATATCAATAATAATGGTTGTAGTAAAAGAATGTCAGTTCTTTTCTTACTTACAGCATCTGACATGGCACATAAATCACTCAAGAATGTCTTCGAATTCGTAATAAATAGACCTGTTCTGCCCTCAGTGACCTGGTGACTTTTTTTCCGTTTCTAATTCTTCTTGTTTCTGACATAACTAACTCTTAGACATATTTCACAGGTCCTTATCTCTAGTCTTTATAAAATTATTATTTTCATTTTGAATTGAAAACTTCAGGACGTACACTCGTTTGGCAAATGCAACTTTTTAATTTGTTTTTGTTATATTTTTCCTCTATACAAATCATGATTCTATTTTTTGCTTCCTTTTTTTCTTATATTACAAATACTTAATCTCCATAAGCTTTTTATTTTATTTTTTTGTTACCAAACAAAAAAAAAATAACAAAAGATTTTCTGCAATCTAAACGTAGCTGATGGTTTTTATTTTTTCTTTCTTTTTTTTTTAATGCTGTATTGTTTTCTAAGGCTTTTTTTTCTTTGTTTCTTTTTTTTAAGCAAAACAAAAATGTGTAAAATAATCACTCCAAATATGTTTCATATAAAATCTTTTCTTCCAAGTATTTTATTTTTTAATTTTCTTTAACAAAATGGAATGGAAATCATTTCAATTTATAGCAAATCGAAGAAGAAATTTTGCATAGATTTTCATTTACCATTTGAAGGCTGTTTATTTAAGGAAAGAAATGATTTTATGTTCGCTAAATATCTTTTTAAGGAGATTCCAGCTGTCACTAGCTTTTATTAAAGGCTAGTGGCTTAAAGGCTGATGGGTCTCAAATGGAAGATGACAGTGCTGGTGCGGCAATTGCAGGACCACGTTTCCGCAGGGCAGTAGCAATGCTAAAAACTGCTTCCATTTTTCAGGCGGAGGTCCACGCCTTAGAGCTGTGTGCTAGGGAATGCTTACGAAGGGGCACATGTATAGTTCTATGTGCATTAGCGGGTTGCTATAAGCTTCTCAATGCTTTGGCAGAGAGAAACACGGTTACCTTATTGTGGTTGCCGGGTCATGAAGGGCATGTGGGCAATAAAATAGCGGACTATCTGACTATCATAGGTTAGAGCCGTCTGCGCGGTGACCAACAACTTCACTAGTGCCCTTCTACGCAAGAAGGAGAAACGAAGTCTACAAGATTGTTGGAGGGCCAAAGTGGGCATGCGACAGTCAAAGAGACTCATCAACCCTGAGCGCATTAGGGCAGATGTTGTTTTGAACCTCAGCAGAAATGACATTAAACTTTACTTAACCATTGCATAAGTAAAATCGGTGTGGTACAAGATGACTCCTGTCATTTCTGTCGCGAATCACAGGAAACGTCGGAACACATTCTCTGTGAGTGCCCAGTGGTGGCAAGATGCAAAACAAGCTGCTTGGCTAGTGGGATATTGGTCCCAGAAAATATAGGCAAGATTAGTCCTACAACAATCACGAGATATGAACTGGGCTGCACAATAGATCTTAAAGGTCGCAGTGCAATTAATGATAATAATAATAAAATTAAAGGCTTCAAAGTCATATTTGTTACACGGTCTGCAGTATGCTGCCAATGCTCGAATTGAATTAAGAGTAGGAGTGGTAACAAGTCATCTGGTTATTGAGGCTATTAGAGATGCATTGTGACACTACTTTCATGTTAGTATTCCTTAAGAATTCAAAGACTGTTGCACAATTTGAATGAAAATTTAAATGAAAGAATGTTAGCCGCTCATATTTAAAACAATTTGGCTTTCACAATGACACTGTGTTCGCTTTCGCAGTGCTGTTCAAGGTGTATTCGGATTTTGTATGAAATCACTGACACCTTCTTTATTCTCTCGAGTCATCTTACGACTCATCATTTGCATGAAAGAAATAAAAAAGAGCTTTCTTTCGCTTAGCATACTAAAGTAAATAATTCTTCTTTATTGAGAAACAGGCCATAAATTTCTTTTATTTGTTAACTTGACAATCTGGGGGTCGCAGGTTCGATTTCTTCCTAGGACCTGGGAGCCAATGGTCTAAGTTACTTGTGCTTTTTAAACAATTTAATCTTAGAATAAGTTTCTAATATTAAATAATAAAAATTAAAAAAAAAAAAAAGCTTTTAATCAATCCAACCCTTATTTTTAGTTAACTTTTTTCTGGGTAAATTTTGTATTCAGGTGAAATGAGTTTTAAGAACACTTAATATTAAATGCGTGTATGCATAGACGCAAAAGTTTTCATTTTTAATTAACATTATTGCCAGTAAAGTGTTTATTTTTCTCGCCAACAAAAAAAAATAAATTTTTTTCGAGTTGTATTTTGCCAGCAGCAAAATTTCAGTAAACACATATTGAATTCATAATTAAATGTTAAGCAACACGTTATTTAATTTAATTTTTATTTTATTTTCTTCACTTGCACTTTCAACTTAATTAACTAACTGAAATAACAGACAGTTTGTTGGCAAGTTCATTCA
Source organism: Thelaira solivaga (assembly GCA_947397855.1). NCBI lineage: Eukaryota > Metazoa > Arthropoda > Insecta > Diptera > Tachinidae > Thelaira > Thelaira solivaga. Next base: position 17,061,137 of record OX377614.1, on the reverse strand, counting down.
TGTCTGCAAATAGTTTTTTATGCCTGTAAGCAATTTCAGCTTTCGTATTCCAATTTAATTGAATAAAAACCAAATTAAAGTTATCTGTCTCTCAGGCATAGTTTTTTAACTTATTAGAGTTTTTTCTTTAAGGATGAATGTCTCAAGTCAAGGGATAGCAAATAAAAAGACTTGAACAAGAAATGCTGACCAACCAGCATAGAGCTGAGCAAGATTTCTGATAAAAGAGCCTGGAGGTTAGTAAATATATGATTGCAATACCTGAAACTGAGACCTAATTACAAAACTTAAGATGTCAAAAGAAATTTCCATGCAATCAATCTTCCAAACTGGCCTCTGGAAAAGAATACAGTTAATTCAAAAAACTAATTCGCGAACTGATGGTCTACAACAAAAAATCTTCCGGTCCGTGGTATATAAACCTCATGGCATAATAGTAATAAAATTAAATTAAAATTATAGATATCAGTAGTGCGAACATTCGTATCGAAAAAAAACAAGTAAAACGATATTTTATCGAATTCGCTATTCAGTAAATTTCCAACAAAAATGGTCGGTACCTTAGAGATCGTTATTTGCGATGATTATTTATGTGCTGTTAACTTTGTCGCAAACTTTAGAATATTTTTGTCGGAAAGTTAATTCGTACGAAAGTTCGTAATAAAAGTTACTGAATCGCTCTACAGGTAGCCATAATAATTATTGTGGATGCTCATACCCATATAATGTCTAGAAAAAGCTGAGTTTTGCTTACATCTTGTAAGCGATGGTCCCGCATTGGCAAGACTAGAACTTGATACTAAGGCAAATGCCAGTTCCCCCATTAGTTGGTTCCAGCAACCGTAGTAAATTACTGAAAACAAAGGATACATGGTGGTCTGATGGGCTTTTTGAACTACATACTCGTCAAGACTATATAGTAGTAAAGTGACCTAGATCTACTTTGTGATATTAAGATATCTGAGATGGTCTTTTAGCTGTACTCGCATGCATCAAATGTGCCTTGAGAAATGTGTGTCTTTAGGCCGTAAGAGTTTAGGCAATCGCAGAGAAGGTAAAAGATTGTCTTATTACTCTCGGGTGGCCCGGCAAATGAGGCAGTTTTCGCTTAATGACAGTCTTAGCCCACTTGATGATCCAGTACCAGTTATTACAGCCACCAGTGTGAAAATGGTCTTCCTATTTCTGCTGACTAACTGAATAGATTGTTTACGATCATAGTGAGAAGATAATTGACGTATAACCTCACACGTTTCTAGACCCCGCCATCTGGTATCCACCTTTCCCTGGTAGTAATCAAGAATTCCGCTCGTGATACTACTAAGCGACTATCATTGACATAGAAGCCTTCATGTTAGAGTCAGCCTTAGCCAATTCAATCGCCTGCTTATTACCACTAAAACCGCTGTGTGCATGAATCCATATCAAAGATACATCAGTTTGATGTCCCACATTGGATAACACAGCCTAAAATTGTCACTTTAGAGCAGAGAATTTAAATTAGGATAAAAGCTATTGGTAGCTAGTAACTCTAGAAAAATAGTAGAGTCGAAAATAAAGTCGAATATCTTGAAAAATAACCCTAAAGCTAGTGGCTAATAATGTATCTTTTAAGGAAGAATTATTATTATTATCATCATGGCAGAGTTACACTGTCATACATCTTGTAAGCCATTTTCCAGCACTGGCAGTCAGGTACTATGGAAAAGCTGAGTCTGAGAGGAACCGACTTAACCATCGTTGTTATGAATCACTCACATCGAAAGTAAAAGCTTAAGTTATCAAAAAAAATTCCATGAGGATAACAAAGTCAACAGTTGCTGCAAACCTCGAGTGCTGTCACTAACGCTGGTATTATTTTAAAGATTACAGGCAGTTATATACTCTGCATGTGCACGTAGAGAAAATCTTAGCCTACACAAGAAACTGTATGATAAGAAGAATTATTACTCACTAATCATGGTTATGGATCACTGAAAGCTTAAGTGGAATTTGGTGTAAGAAATAACTCCAGTGCAGAGAGTTGACAAGACTGAGAATAAGGTGGTCGCAGGAGACTTAGGCATGATTTATGCTACAGCAATTACGTGATTCGTAAGGAATCTCGAATTGTAGTTGGAAACTGTGTTGCCCAATAAATCTTAAAAGTCATGGTGCGGTTATATCAATAAATATTTCTTTAATGATGTTACAGTTGATAGTTAAATTGGAATATCGAGAGCCACTGAAAGCCGAAAAAGGTACTGAGAAAGTAAAACCCAAAAAAGGATGAAAGGAAGATTAAGACAGAGTGTTAACTTTGGTCTGTTGACAGTGAAAGTCGTAAGGTCGTAGAAATTTTGTTTTATAGGTTCACCCTTGGTCGACGAACAATATGATAACAACAAAAAATTGTATTTATGTTAATCGAAAGAACTTTAAAAAAACAAATGCTTCCCTACCAAACGCACTTGTAAAAGAAATACTTGAAAATTTCTATTTATTTTTTTTGTAGAGATAAAGAAAAATTTAATATTTTCGTCAACTTTATAATTTATTCAAGCCATTGATACTAACAAGTATCATCCTCCCGTCCCCCCCCCCCAACCTTTTCCCTCTTACCAGCAACAAGTTTGAAATTTATTAAAGGACTTTTCAAAAATTAAAGATATCTGTTTTCTTTCTGGGTGCACTAGGGCTTAAATTGAAATCATTTATGATTTTGTTTATAATTTTTTTTTTCATCTCTCACACCCTCTCTTGAACTGGCTTTTTTTAAGTTCTCTTTACAAAGTTTCGTTATTGCTTTTTTGTTTTTCTCAATTTTTTTTAACTTGTTTTGAAGCACTGCCGTTGCTACTTATCCTTGGATTAACTTTTCATCAGAGCAACCAACGAACGTGTTTTGCAAAATACAAAAAAAAAAATAATTTTAAACACCGTTAAACAACAGCCATGTTGAATTTAATTTATATTTTTTTTTATACCCTTCACTGTAAGTAACAGTAAGTATGTGATTAAGTTTGTAATATTTACAACGTACATGGGACAGCCTATAAAAAGCAGAGTGAATTTATTGATGTCCATCTGTCCGTCCTGTGCCTGAAATCAACTTTCTGAAGTCCGTAGAAAACCTACCGAAGAGTTTAGCAAACCCATATGTCAGTTGTTTCTGTCTTTCAATTGCTATCGGTGCATAAATGGCGGAACTATGAGGGAAAAACTGCGACTACCTGTATTTTTGATCAATTTCTGAGTTAGTTTTTTGAGTAGTTTGTCTAAAATACAAAACTAACAAAAAAAAACGTGGTAGGCAGTTTTATCAGAAATGACAGTCATAATGTCTGTGCCAAAAATCAGAAGATGGGTCCAATAAAAATACAAACGAAAATTTAATTTTTCATTTTTTTTTTAAATTATAAAGCGCACAACAACGAAAAAAACCTGGTAGGCAGTTTTGTCACAAATTACAGTTATAATATCTGTGCAAAAAATTAGAGCAATCGGTCCAAAAATGACTGAACAAAATCAAATACACAACCGAAATTTGTTTTGTTTTTTAATGGAATTTTTAAAGCTGTACATGTGTGTAATGTTTGTGCATACAAACACAAAACCAGGCAGTCGGTCTTATACAAACGTGTGTAAATGTGTGTGTGTGTGTATTCCGTGTCGTAGGTATGGCACTAGAAGGTATTAGCAAATTTTTTTTTGTTTTTTAATAAAAATGTAAAAATTTAGAATATTTGGCTAACACAGTGAAGGGTATTTAAGACTCGTCACTGCCGCATTTAACTTGTTTTTTTTATTTAATAACTAACTGACTAAGCGAACTGTGTAACTGACTGACTCGATGTCTGTCATTTATTTATTTAAATGAATGGCTGACTTAAGCACTTCAACAGTGATTTCCCTTTTTTTTTTTAATAATTTTTACTTTTGGTTTTGTTTTTGCTTTTATTTATGGTTAATAACTCAATAATAAAAACTTAAGCTTTTAGCAAAGTGTTACTTGCTTTTTTTTTTAGATCATAAACATCAACACTTTTCTTAATACTTTTGGTGTTCTATTTTTTATTTTTTGTAGAAAAACAAGTGAAACAAAAAATAAAAGAAAATTTAAACAATTTAAATATGGTTATGCCGAGTCTTATACACCCTTCACTGTGTTAGCCCAATATTCTTAATTTTAACTTTCCACATTCTTCTTAAATATTAAAAAAATACAAAAAATTTTAAAATTGAAAATAAATTAATTCTAAGATTAAATTTCTTAAAGAGCACTAGTAACTTTGACCATCGGCTCCCAGGGCTTAGGCAAAAATCTAACCTGCGACCCCTAGATTAGTAGATTAGCATGCTACCCTTATTTATTTATTTATTATCTTAGCCGAATATCGATAAAAAAATAAATTTTTATACTACGACCACAAGCTTAATAATAATAGACGTTTCAATAAAAAAGTTCTAAAAATTATATATAGGGTGCACCAAATAACTTTTTATTTTTTTTAAATGCTATAAAAACATTGAGTGTAGCTTCGGCTGTGTGGCACGTAGCGCCGTCCTGTTGAAACCAAATGTTGCCAATATCCTCCTCCTCAATTTTTGTGAACAAAAATTCGTTCAACATGGCCCGATAACGATCGCCATTGACTAACGGCCACTCCTTGCTCATTTTCGAAGAAAAATGGCCCAATTATGCCACTGGACCAAAATCCGCACCAAACAGTGACTCGTTTTGGGTGCGTCGGCTTTTTAATGTATGCGTGCGGGTTTTCTGTGCCCCAAATGCGACAATTTTGCTTGTTTACATACCCGCCAAGATCAAAATGAGCTTCATCTGAAAAGATGATTTTTTTTTGGCAAAATCGGCATCTTCTGTAAGTCGATTGCAGGCCCACTTAGCGAAGCGAAAAGCCAACCATATTCTTTCAGCGGAAGGATAAAACTAATCAGACATGAGGTAAGTGCTACCATTCACGAAATAAGCACTAGTTGAAAAAAAAAACGTTCCAAAACGGACCCTTTAGAAAAATATAATTGAAAAATTTGTATAAAAAAATTTTCTTTAATAATCATAAATAAATAATTAATTTGAGTTCAATTAAATTTAAAATTAATGAAATTTAAGAAAAAATACTTTCCTGAGCAACTTATTTTTAAAAGCAATAAAATGTCTGCAGACACTCAATTTTTAAGCCAACAATTTATCTAAATATTTAATATCAAATAAAGAACTACAAATTAACGGCAAAAATCAAAAAATCTTTTTTCAATACACAAGCTTGTATAAGACCGACTGCCTGGTTTTGTGTGCACAACATTACGAACATGCACAGCTTTAAAATTTCCATAAAAAAACAAAGAAACAACTTTAAAGAAAATTTAAAATTTCGATTGTATTTTTGATTGTGGATTTTTACACAGACATTCTGACTTTTATATCCAATAAAATTGTCCGTCACTTTTTTGTTTGTTTGGTAGTTTAGACAAAAAAAAAAAAAAAACACTCAAAAAATAGAGGTACTTGCACTTCAGAGCTCATAGCTCAATCATTTATAACCCGATTAGGCTGAATTTCAATAGCAATCTGCAGACAGGACTTTCTAACAAATTGGCATACTAAACTTTTTTGTAGCTAGTCTAAGGACTTCAAAAAATTGATTTCAACATCCACACGGACAGATGGACATTGTTGCCACTATTCATAAGGATCCATGAATGGTGTAGAAACTACACACGTAATGACTTTTTGTAAAGTGTATAAAAACAGAAAAACAAAATGGAAAATAAAAAAAATTTTATGTAGAAAAAGTCTTATAATTACTTAACGACTTTTGTCTTTAAATAGAAAAAGAGGTCAACACTTTTAACAAAAAATACAAAAACACTAGATTTCACAAATATTTTCTATTACACTTTTAATGTAAGTGTGTTTGAATGTATGAATGTGTGTGTGGCTGTACATTTAATATTGAATATCTTAAGAATTGTTATTTGAATTGTTTCTGTTGATTTTTGTTTTGATTACATTTTCATTTTAAGATTTTAATTTTAGAATGAAAGAGTTGAATTTTTTTTCTTTTTTTTTTTTATTTACTCAATTGAGGTTAAACGTCGTTAGCCGTTAGGACTGTTGGTAAAATCGTATTCTGGTTTGAACCTCAAGCCTAGAACTTTATTCAGTTGAAAACTGATTGGTAGATTTGTGATTCAATTTAGGTTTTTCGCACTTGCGATCAGCGCATTAAACTGAGGCCAAATCATGGCATTTGATATCGAAAAATTTTAGTGGAAATTTTCAAATTATTTCGTACTAAAAAACTAAATTGTGTATCGTTTTCGTTTGATTGTGAAAATGAAACGAGAAAGATATACTCTATCTGTTGCTTGCATGCCGAGACAAGTATACAGCAAGATATTTAAAGTCCCAGCCTGGCAACCTTGAAACTCTCTCCATTAAGTTATTGTCCTTATCGGTTCCCACCAGTATTTGTATTAATTTTTTTTTATCAAAATATTAATCTTTATTTGTGCTTAATTCCAGAAATTGGTTTGGCTTTTAAATTTATTCTTTTACTCAAGATATTCTCATGAGTTATTTATTCAGTACAATAAGTACTGAAGGGGATAGCATATCTATAGGGACCATTTCATCAGACGCTACTCTGAATCCTCAGCAGATTACTCTCAACATTTCTTGTAAACAATAGAAACTTTATATTGTAAAAGCAATTGACTAAATAAGAATTATTTGTCAATAGTTACAAAAAGATTTTTTTTTATTTTATTTTAAAATAAAATTGAAGTTTTATGAAGAAGCTAAAGCTAAGCAAATTTGCAAAATATTAAAGTAAAGAAAATATGCTGGCCATTAGCTTCAAAATAATATCTGATTCAAAATTTAAAATTTTCAAATTATTTAAAATGAAAAGTTTAAAATTTTAAAACGCAAAATACTAAGAAAAATTTTAATGAGTTTTTTGAGGAGTTTGTTTTTTCAAGATTTTACTCTTATTTCAAGTTGAAAATTAATTTTTTCTAATTTATTTTTTTTAATATTTCACCCGGGTTGAAAACAAATTAAGAAAATTTGAAGGCCGTTTTATGCCAGGTAGATTTTTATTTGGAGCACAATTTATTTCTGTAAAATGTTTTCGATTGAAATTAAAATTTTTTCTTTTTTCCTTGCAGCATTATGAAGGCTTGTTTGCATTTAATTTCTTAAATTTTTCATTTCAATTTTGCTGTACCTTAGCCTCTTGCCGAGGCATAAATTTAGCATCTGTTAACTGTCACATTTAAATTAAAAATGATGGGCAGTTATTTTAATTTTCCTCTTTAATTATTTTCTCAAAGAACCATAATTTATTTTAAGTTTTATTTAAATCTGCAAAAAAAAAACTTGGCCTTAAAAATATTTAATTTAGATTATTTATTGCTGTCTAAAGCAGATTAGTAGTTGCTTATAAAAGAATAATTTTTTTTTTCTTTTTTTGTTTAGAGCCTTTAAATAAGATTAAATTTTATTGTTTTTTGTTTTATTTGGTTTTCATATAAAATTAAGTTTCATTATTTTAATGGCAATAAACATGATAATAAATTTGTTTTATCAAATTTATGAGTTTTTAAGGTCAGTTGAACAACAAAAGAGAAACATAAAGGAAAATGGTTAATATGCTGGTGTTATGCCCGGCTACACAAACACAAAATACATTTTTAAAACAATTATTTTACATTTTAATTGAATATTAGAATTTTTTTCTGCTTTTTTTTTTAATATTTTAAATTTTAATAAAAGCAATTTGTGGTTTTTCCATTAGAAATTTTTATTCATTAAATGACCAACAACTCGTCATATTTAAGCCTTTTTTTTAAATAAACTCATACAAACATCTAAAAGAGAATGAAATAATTTAAAAAAGAATCTCATACATTATTAAATTTAAATTCATAAATAAAACCTTTAAATTTTTATTATTAAAAAAAATTAATAAAACATTTTTTCAGACATCAATAAATAATTAAAGCGTGGCTTAGAAAGAATGCAGTTTTAAAATTTAGTATAATTTTTTTGTGCTAATGGCAACTCTGAAACTTAACAGCTTAACATATATTTTTATTCCAGCTATTAAGAAGGGAACGTTTTACAGAAACGTTTAGAACAAAGAAAATTTATTTTAAAAAAATTCGAAAAAGTGGTGCTCTTGAAAACATTACTGCTGTAAACGAATTCTGACAAAAGACCTTCCCTTTCATGCACCTAAAATTCAGCTTAGTCAGGAGTTGAAAGCAGCAAACCACCAAAAGCGCTGTCAATTCATTCAAGGGGTAATAGAACAAAGTAAAGTCAATGTCATTTTCTCCAATGAAGCGCATTTCAATCTGAATACACAATATTGTCAAATTTGGATATCACAAAAAAAAAATGCACCCACAACGAGCAGCTGTTCGGTGCGCATTTCGGTTAGGTTACACAGGGCGCCTAAAGAAGAAAAACAGAAGCTAAACTCACTTGGGTCCTCTGATGTGGTCCCTTTGTGATACCTGTATAGAAGGAAAAAAGAAGAGGCCCTATTTTTTTTCACAGTGACTGTGAACGGCATTCGTTACAGTTGTGGCCTCAACTGTACAGCAGGGATCAGATGGACATATGATTTTAGCTAAGAAACATAGAAATACAAAATTACGCTTTCTCGCACATAGAACTGATATTTTCTGCGAATGCAGCACAAATGAATCAGGTGATGTGGTTCTATTGGGTTATAATTTTCAGCTAAATATGAAGAGAGAGAGGGAGATAGAAATAGAGAGAAATGTGTTATATTTTTCTTCAAAAAGTGGACAATGTATGTCATCTAACGGGAAATCATGCTCGGGGCCTAATCTTGTATTTCTATCATTCTTGAGTGATACTAATGCTGAAAGCTTCTTCTCTCTATCTAAGAGGGTAGCCAGTTCAATTGTGTACCTAAAAAGGAACACACCCCAAATCATTGCATTTGATATTAAATGTAATTGTTCGAAATTCTTCTTCTTTGTATGAAATAATTTGAAAATTTCGATATAATTTGTTTGACATCGCATACCAAATTGAATTTAAGGCTCTTTCTATTTTGCAAAAGTTATATATCGAACGTTGTCATTCCCTTAAATGAGAGAGAGTGAGAGAGAGAGAGAGAGAGATAGAGAGAAATGTGTTATATTTTTCTTCAAACAGTGGACAATCTATATCATCTAACACGAAATCAGGCTCGTGGCTCAATCTTGTATTTCTATCATTTTTGATTTTAACTGTCACACAGCTCTTGAAACAATCAATTTATTGTAGCATTAAATGAAAAAATGCGCTCTTACTGGGACACCCTATATTTTATTAAGCTACACTGTAAAACACAAAAAAAAATGTTGTGAATGCTGAGTGTGTTAGAGATACAAATCGCGATTTATAGTTTTGCCTTTCTTCTTTTAATTAATTTTAATTTTGAAACGGCGTATAATTAATTAACCATGCGAAGCTTCCATTTTAGGTTTATAAAATATTCAGCAAACTTATGCAAACCACTAAGAAGAGAACGATTAATTTTCACAATTCAATAAATTTTTTTTTGTGTTGGAAAAAATAATCCAATCAAATAAAATTTTGTTTTCTCAAATAATATCATTCTAATTGGCATATTAAAAAATTTTTTTTATTTCATTTTTCTCACAAGTACTAGTGACAAGAATCGATTACAAAATTGAAGAGGCAGAGTTTGTAATACCAAAAAAATTTTCTTTCGTTTTCAATATGCCTGAATAATAATTCTGTTTTATAAAAGAAAAATTGCTTAAGTCGATTTCAGTAAAAATGAACTTGTTGTCGCAATTAATTCAACAACGTTAGTGTGTGCTTAAAATTAAATAGATAACTTCGTCGTTTATATGCGATGGCTCTTAATTATTATTCTACTTGTCATAAATGTTTGTTTATAATTGGTATTCTATAAGAAAATGCGTCGATTTTGTCGTAGCCATTTTACGTAACGATTAAAAAGTTTTAAAAAAATTATAAATAAGCAAAAAAAAGTAAGAATTTGAAAAACTTGCTGAATTGTATTAAAAAATTCTTTCCTTAGCAGTATGATTTAATTTTAAAGCAAATTTAAAATAAATTGCTTTAAAATTAAATGCATTTTTCTAGTGCAATCAGAGTGTTAACCAAAATTTTTCAAATCAAACGGTAGCTAAAGTGGGAACTTTGTAAGATAAAAAACCGTCTTTTAACTAAACTTTAAAACTAAGACTGATTAATTTGTTAAGGATGACTTATCCAACACTTAGCTTAATCGTGTCTTTTCATTTAAAGCCTTACAAAGACCCGGTTATGTGTCTTGCAAACTTCTAACCTTAATTGCATAAGTAGAGAGGTAACTTGTAATAAAGGTCCTAAACGCATTAAATTATTTCAATGAATTTTTGATTCAATATTTTAATGAAATATTTTCAATGAATTTGTTTTATTAAAGGCATAAATATTGCCCTGAATTAATGAAAATATTTCATTAATATAAAAAAAACGCATAACTGCTTGAAAAATAATTAATTTTTCATTGAAATAATGAAAGAATTGAAAGAAGACTTGAACAAAATTCTCTCAGTGTGTGTATTTATATATTATTATCACTTATATTATTAAATTTAAAAAAAAAAAACTTTTTTTATTAATTTTTTTTATAAATTGTTTTTTTTTTAATTTTTTTTATTAAATTTTTTGTTTTATTAAATTTGTTTTTAAATTTTTTTATAAATTGTTTTTTTTTATTTTTTTTATTAAATTTTTTGTTTTATTAAATTTGTTTTTAATTTTTTTTATAAATTTTTTTTTTCAAATTTTTTAATTTTTTTTTATTAAATTTTTTGTTTTATCAAATTTTTTTTTTATTTTTTTTTTTAATTTTTTTTATTAAATTTTTTTACTTTTTTTATTCAATTTTTTTTATAAAATTTTTTTTTTTTATTAAATTTTTTCTTCTAATTTTTTTTTATAATATAAAACTTTGAATATGCTATCGTTAAATAATACACACTTGTGGGTTTTATACTTTTTCATTGTTTTTTTTTTTCTTTACAAATTTTTCTTTTCTAATTTTTATTATGAACAAACAAATATTGTTACGGTTGAGTTAACATTGATAAAATTGAACAATTGCAGGCATACCCGTAAACAACAACACCAACACAATTAAAGAAATAAACAAATAAAACTCAAGCGATTTCAAAAATAAAAAACAGAAATTTTATTTTATGTCATTGTGTGCTGCTTAAAGTAAAATACAGAAAATATTTTCATATTTGACAAAAAGGAAAGGATATCACGAAGAAAAGTGGAATATGAGAGCGAACTCCAAACTTCCTGATACTGCGATCCACTCACATAAGAAAAAAATAAAATTTTGGCGGCCCCTTATTAGACAAAATAATAAAAGCAAACATTTTCAAGTTGTAAAAAGTAATTTATTCATAGAATAAAACTAAAGAAAATTAAATAAAATTTAGTATGTCTGTCTGTATGTGATGGATGAGCTTGTTTGTTAGCACAAAGTTTCCCAAATCGTGAAGTTATTGTTGAATACTACAAAATGATTTCGATATTTTGATTTCATGGCTGCTAAAGCAAAAAATCCAGCTTAACATAAATAATATTTTGTTTCGTTCCACAGAAATTAAAAATTTCAGGACCCATTTGTGGGTCGCGACCTGCAGTTTGGCAACTGCTGGTCTATGGGATATACATGCAAACACGTAAGCACGCACTCTTGCACATTAAAAAATTTGAAAAGAATTTAAAACTCTTCTTCTGCATAAACTTAAGGCGATTTTAAAGGAAATAAAAATGCTTCGTTTGGTTTTTTCAAGCTCAGTGTCTGTTTATTGTTATTTATGTTCTAAATATAACAGTATAACGCTAAAACTGCCATAAGCAGCTGCGTAAAAAGTTGTAACGAAGTATTGTTATAAAAATAAATAGTTGTAAAAATAATTTAAAAAGGGCACTCTCTCTCTCTCTCTCTACCGCAGCTTAAGAAAACCTTTTTAATTAATTAAATTTTCATTAAATTCCTTCTGTCTCACCGAGCACCCAGTTCATTGCATTGTATTGACCATTAGCACGTAGATAAGGTAGTTTTTTTTTTTTTTTTTGGCAGAGATTAACAATCCAGACAATCTATACTCATGGTAATGACACTTTAAATGAAAGTCTTTTATTTGAGTTTTACACTCTAACATTGTTATCATTTCCAAATAAAAAAGAAAATAAAACAGAAAAAAAAATATATATATTTTTTTGTTGGCAAACATTTGATGTCATCATTTATATTTACAACCCAAACAGTTTAAATTGTTTACTTAACAAAGAAACGTTAAAAGCACAAAATGTCCCTAAAGTTTTCTCTGCACGAATGGTTTTGCTTTATTCATTACATTCGCCATAGAATCCTTGTCAATGACATTGTTAAAAGGAAAATTTATATTTTAATGAAAATTTAAAATTTTATTCTCTCATTTTTGTATTTCAAAATATGGGTTATTCCATGCTAAATTGAAAAAGTTTTTTTTTTTTCTAAACAGCCTTTTGTAATTTGAGTTTTATTTAAAAACATAATTGATTTACAGCTAAAATTAGTTTCATCTTACTAAGTCCAAAGCTTAGAATAAGCGGAAGAGGGAGCCTATACTTCTTTTATAGGTTCAGAGTGAACAACAACTTCACTAATGTCCTTGTATATAAGGAGAAGAAACGAAGTACATAAGACTGTTGGGGAGCCGAAGGGGTTATGCGGCAGTCAAAGAGACTAATTCTTCCCGAAGGCATTACAGCAGAAGTTGATTTTTACCTTAGCAGAAATGGCATTAAACTCCACATTTAGCTTCTGTCCGGCTATTGTAGACTCAAGTAACACCTGAGTAAAACAGCTGGTGTCGTTACTGTTAAAATGGTCAAGGAATAATGAAACATATTCTGTGTGATTTACCAAAGTTAGAAAAACGCAGAATGAGCTAACTAGACAATGAGACAGTAGAGCCAGAAGACCTAATCAGAATGTATCCTACAAAAATCAAGAGATTTGTAAATAGTTTCGGATTATAGTTGGGAGCTAGGCTGCACTTTAGATATTAAGGGTGTAAAAAAAAAATAAAAAATTTTTTTTTTATTTAATGTATTGGGGAACGCTGTGGAATCGGACCGGAACAATACGGAATTAAAACTTATGTAAGTTGTGAAATACTGTGTTAGCGAAACGTTTCAAATCCATTTTGTTTCCATACAATTAAAGTTCTAATTCCATTTTGTTCCAATCAAACGTAAAAGGAAAAGAGCAAAATGCAACAAAATAGGAATTAAATAAAATTTGCGTTTCATTTCTTGTATGGAATGCAAAAATTGAGACAAAAATCAAAAGTTGTGCAACGATTTAAATAAAATAGTAATTTTTTTTTTTTTTAACTTAAAAGGCTTTGCGCCATAACCATAGTCACACTAAAATCGGTATCTTTTTAAACTTTTGAACAAAATTAAGCTCTTAATAAAAGCCTACTTTTAGTGATTATTTCCCTGTTATGTTTGCAAAAGAAAAACAGCTGGAGGAAAATTATGAACATTCAAAATGGAACGATATTTCAAAGCAAAATTTATATAAAAATTTGATTGTTTGCTGTAAAATTAAAAGAAAAATAGAGACGATGATCAAAGCTGTCAGTGCTCGTTAATATTTTAGTCTTAGAATTTTATGCTGTTAGACTAAATAAATAAAAAATGTAAAATTTTAAAAATTTTACATTCAAAATATTTTCTGTGGTCGTATTATGAGTGAACATTTTAAACAGAATTAAAAAATTAAACGTTTTCAAAATATGCTGCTACATAACGTTGCATTTTCTATTTTTTTTTTAACAACAGCCTATTCAAGAATCGAAAATATAACCGCCAGATGGCACTACTCATTAACCTACAGCAGCATAAGAGAAGGTACAGGAATTTTTTTTTTTAAATTGGAAAAAAAAAAAAAAAAACATTTAGCAAATTTGTAAAATGCTTTAGCAACAACTGAAACAACTGAATGCTTTGATCTAAAACCCTTAAAAGCAAAAGAAAACTAATCAATCATTTACTTTCTACTAACTTTTGACTTTTTACTCGCCGGCCTTTACATTAATTAACGTAAGCCAGCTTCTGTTTATCCAAACGAGAATGTATTAAAGAGTTCAAAGGAAACAGCTGTTAATTATTATTAATCAAACATTAAAAAGCATTTTATAATCAAGCTAATTAGTTTATTTATTTCCTTGTATTTGATATTTTCTTTTCAATTTACTTTTTATCTATTTATTTTAACGAACGTTATTACAGCTAAAGGGCTTAATATTACAAAAATATTTACTGGCTGGTTCATTCACCAGGAAATGAACAAATAAGCCGTATGTGCGTGTATGTGTTTTATAATTGCCAGCGGTAAAAAAGAGTGAATAGCCCTTTTACCAGGCCTATTGCTGCTAGTTTTAGAGGCATGAGACCTGTTAGTTCACTTTAAATATTCAAAACTTTTTAACACATGCTGTCATTGCGAAGTAGGTTTACCACATTCAAGCATTCTCAAACGACTTGGATTTTTTCTGTGCAAAACTAAAAATCGTATTCAATTAAGAAATTCATAAACTAATTTAATTTTTTAACAGAATTCGTAAAACAAACACGCAATTAATATTTTCACAGCAAAGTTTTAAACAAAAATAATTATAGACTTGAACAAAAAAATAATAGAATAAAACATAAAATTAAACAAAAGTTTTTTAGGAAAAATTTTGCTTATAATTTTTTCTGTGCATGAATTTAATACACAATTCTTTTCCATATTTTTAATCGAAGAGATGCAATTGTTGTAAAAAAAACAGCTCCATAGAAATAACTTTAGTTGAAGCTTTATTTATGACTCAAGTACCAGTGGTACAGAATTTATTTACCATTAGCATTTCATGTGATACTAGTCTTTCAGTGCCGGACCTTAAAAACCAGCAATTTTCAATATTGTTTTGATTTTGATAGTCCGAAATAAAACTAAAAAAAAAGTGAAATAAAACACAATTTTATAGGGTGCATAGGAAGAGTGCACTTTTTTATTTTATGCTAAAATAAACCAATTGTTACGTGAGCTGTGTGGCAGGTGGCGCCGCCTTGCTGAAACTACATGTTATTCTTAAGCTGAATGACATGACTCTGTTATTATGTTTCTGTAACGAATGTCATTCACAATCAGCCCGATTTCGTCCTCATCGTCAAAAAAGTAAGGCCCAATCCCACCATCTGTCTTAAATTCGAAGCAGGCTTGTGGCTTGTTGTGGGTACATTTGTTTCTCATTTAGTGTATGAGAACTTTTTAAGCCTAAATTCGGTAATTTTGTGTATACACAAACCCATTCCGATAGATATGAGCTTCATCGGAGAAAATTATGAATTTCGAAAAATCGGCATGGACTTCATTTTGCTTCATTACAACTACATTTTTAAAAATCTGAATAGATATAAGTGACAGCTGTCAAATGTCAGGGCTGCCACTTTAACAAAACAAAAATAAGACAATTTAAAAAGTGCACTCATAAGGAGGCATTCTTTATATAGGTCTTCTTTCTTGCCTATTCAAAGAAAGTAAATAAGAAACATCAGAGGACCCAAGTGAGCCCAGCTCTTGTTTTGTTTCTTTTCGGGCGACCTGTTTAACCTAACCTAACCTATTAATGTCTACTGAATCTTCTCAGAGAAATAACTAGCAGCTCTTTGAAGGAATTTTTTCCAAGAACGATCAAAATTACTGCTAAATCAAAAAGAAGCCTTAAGGAAAGTCTGAAGTACGCAGACCTTTCCGCTGAGTTTACATGACAACCACTTGTAAATTAATGTGATTTATGTATCGATTAAAGCAAATGCTTCTTCTTATTTTATAACGCAAGTAAATACCTCAGAGCGTTTAAGTTATATTTAATTAAGTAACAATGCTGCCTGGCATTTCATTTCTCATACGTACGAGTGTACAGTTTTGGTAATAAAATATGAATTGAAATCAGACCAGAAAAATGAGTATCTAGAATTTGAATTAGTAGCGGCAACAAGTCACCCAGTCACTGTAGCCAAAAAAAAAAGCTTTTGTCACATCACTGTCATGTTACAAATTCCTACTTTAATGATTTGTCCGCCAAGTTACACTATTACCGTGGCACAATATGAGTTCTGCTGTTTTTTAGTCTTCAATACCCTGCAGGTTCCAGTTATAAAAATCAGGCTTAATAAGTCTTTTATTCTCTTGTGAGAAAGCAATATTTTTAATGTTTTCGCTATCATTGCCTCTCATGGAGTGAGAGGTCAAAAAATTAAAGAAAAAATAATTTTTTGAAATTTCGAAATTATTTCAAGCCAAGATTTTGAAATTTCCTGAGACATTTTTTATGTATTTTAAAGTACAGAAAGAAATAGACCACGCGATATGGAGAGCAAATCATTTTTTTTAATGTTTTCCAGCAGAAAAGTAAGGAAATAAGAAGTGGAAAAATCACTACAACTGTAGTATAAAAGTACTTCTACTTTAGAGGAAAAACCAATGACTTTAAGATAAGCATGTCATTGGAAAGAAGTTGTTCCTTTTCGAAAAACTTTTCACTAAATAAAATGCTTATTTAAGGATTCATAAAATAGTCGGTGACATTTTTCTTAATATCGTATATTTGTGATGCTAAATTAGTAATAAAGTTGTCTAAGAGAAAGCGTAGTCATTTGAAAATGACTTCTTGAGAACCTAAAATAAAGTCAATAGCTTTTTTTTTAAGTTTAAGTGACACTGCGAGGAGACTTACTTTTATTATGTTTTGCTGGGTTATTTATCTTGTGAAAAATATATTTTTATTACTATTTACTGCAATCAGAAAAGAATTTTATGCAAATTAGAATCTAATTTGTAACATGTTACCACAAAATGAAATTAACACTTGCGGTTTTTTTTTGTTTGCCTTGTGGGTCCATTAGAAGCGCTTAAAGAAAAAGTAAACATTTTATGAATCTCTAGACACAACTTAAGATGACACTTTTCACGACACTTTCTTTGAATTCAAATAATTTCCCTTCACTTGTTTTCATTTACAGCTCATATTTCTCTTTTCTTATAAATAAAAAATAAAGTAAATAAATTTTTTTTAAGGAAGACAAATATGCAGACAGTGACAAATAATCTTTTTTGCATTTTTTAACACTAGCGCGGTATAGAAATTTTTTTTAAGCGTTTTTGTATCATTTTATTTTTTGATTTGTTTTCAAATCCAAGATAAGCCATTAACGTCTAAGGGAAAGAACATAACTTGGAAAGGTTTTTTTTTTTTTGACTAAAATAAAAACACAAAATTTTGCTTTAAAGTTTCTTATACAATCAGTGCTGTTCTGTATTACGAATCCGAATATTTTATTCGGAATTGAAAAACTCAGCATCTGATAACTAGGCTGTGATCCATTTCAAAATTTTTTAAATTTTGCTTTTACTTTATTTTGGGTAGAAAATTATTGTTGGTACTAAAAAAATATAAAAATTTCCATTTAATAAGAAGAAAAAAATGTACTTTCACATCACTTTAAATCCGTGTATAATGCAGAACAGGCACGAATAATTTTTAAATTTGAAAATATTGTAGAAGGTGCAAAAAAAATAATTTTTAAATTTTCAAAAAAATATTAATTTTTATTTGTGCTTAATTCCAGAAATTGTGTTGGTTTTAAAATTTATTCTTTTACTCATGATATTCTCATGATAAAATAAAAAAAAAAATATTTAAAATAGGAAAATAAAAAAAACAAGAGTAATTTTTCTAAAAGCATATAGCTTTATGAGTTTCCAATAAAACGAGTTATATTTCATTAAGATCGAAGTTTGGCATTTGATTTTATTCCCAAAAAAGAAATGAATTACATATTCTAATTCATTTCATTTAATTATTCCATTTAAATTTTGTTGGTTAGAAGTGAAACGTTATTAAAAGACGGAACGAGGCGGAATCGGAACGAAAAACTGGAATTGAAACATTCCGCTTGCCATTGACATACAGAGTGAAATTAAATCGCCACAAAACGCCATTAAAATGTTTATTTCTTAAGCCCAAAACATATTAAGCAGGTTTCAATTCCATATTGTTTCGGCCCAATTCCACAGCATTTCATATGCCACAATTCCTTTAATTTTTTTTTTTAATAAAAAATTTTTTTTTAGTTTTTTTCTACAATTTCTTACTTGTAATACTGCCCCCGGCTGCCTCATTTAATCTATGTTTGTAAAGGCTTATAATATTTCGTTGTAACACTTAAATCATTCTTTATAGCAAATAATTTTTAAATATTTAAATTTTTAAATAAAAAAAAAAGAACAAATTCAGGCAAATAATTTTTTTAACATTTTTAATTTAATATTTTATTTATTGATTTTATAAATTTTTATTTTTATTTTTTTTTTTAATTTTTCAACGTTTATAAATTGTTAATTTATAAATTTAAATAAATTTTTTTTTAATAAAATATTTTTAGATTTTTAAAAATTTCGTTATATTTATAAATTATTTTTTCTTATTGAGTTTTTTTTTTTTAATTTTTCATTTATTTAAAAAAGTTTTTTTTAACCGAGTACAACAACCGTTACGCATTGCGTTTACTATCGTACTGATGTAACTGTCAGTTACAAGCAACCAACCGACTGCTATTGATGAAAACACGTTGCTGTGCAGTAATACAACGGTATTTGTAGTGTTAAAAATGTTTTTGTTGTTGTTTATTGCACATGTTCAAAGAGTTGCCAGTTACTGGGATTTCTTGATTTAGAAATTTAAAACACTTTTGGGTATTAATTTTCTTAGTTGCTGTGTTTATTTTAAGGATTGTAGGGAAATAAACAAAAAATTTTTTTTATTTCAACATCGAGTATACTTTTTCTAACTACAAATTTTTCTGTGAAATTGTTTTTTAAAGCTGCTGATTTGTGTGTGTGATTTTTGACTTGTTGGAGCCAGTTTGAAAATTTTCATTTACACTAGTAAGCAAACATTCGCCATTTTTTTTTATTGTAACGTTCTATGGCACGTGAGTGTGTGTACTGTGGAAATGGCTAGCAAACAATTTTTAATAGAATTTATTGAAAATTTGGAAAACAAAAAGTAATATTTATAAAAACAGAACTGGATACTTTTTTTTTCTTTGTTTTTTGTATTGAGTACACAAAATAATAGCTAAAAGAGAAATCGCGTCGTTCGCTTCGCTATTCATGTTTACTCGTAGACGTTTTTGTAATTCTGATTTGTTTGATGTTAGTAATTGTTATATTTTCAATAAATTCATGCAAACAAATCACATGTGTGTGGCTAGCTGAAGCCAAAAACAATTCTAGAATGGCCCTAATTGTTTCTTTTATTCATTTTAGTTTATTTTGGTTTTCCTAGAAATTTTAGAAATCACTAAAAAAAAGTGATGGGCATCACTGCTAGAAAAGCAAAGAACCACTTGTACTCATGAGTGTGGTGAAAAGTCAATAAAAGAACTGGCACGACGAGGGCTTAACTGAACAAAAGAACACGAATTGTGTTTATAAATCACTGGGGAAGTAGGATTAAAAGTGAAAATATTAGCAACAAATTAAAGTAGAAAAAAAAAAAGATAAAAAGAAAACATAGAAAGTAAGCCAAACTACAATGAAACATATGATATTATTGAGGCAGGTTCAGGCCTAGTAAATAAAATAAGAAAGTGAAAAGGTGAAGATTTTTAAAAGTTTTTTTTTTCTAAGAAAATAAATTAATGGGCTGAACACACAATTAAAAAAATAAATAATTTTAAAGAGGCATCTCTTAAATCATTGAGCAGGTCACAAGTTCGATTTCTATATAGACCTTTAGATACCTTGCATAGCAAATCAGCACATTGAAGATCGAGCAACTCTTATCTAATAGTTTTCATTCGACATCGAATGCGATAATTTCTGCCCTGGTTTGAGTAATTAATCAAAATAAGAGATTTTTTTTTTAGTTTTATTTTGAATGGAAATAATTATTTTGATAAAACTAAAAATAATTTCAGTTTTTTAAGCTGAAGACGCCCCTTTTTTTCCTCTTACCTTATAATTTATAATTATAATTTAAGAGAATTAATAAATAAAATAAAATAATTTCAGTTTAACTTTTTTTTTTCTAAAATCTGTAACTAGAGCTTAAAAAAAATTAATTTGAAAATCAATCAAACAAATTGGAATGAAAACTATTTCTTTCACTTGATCTCCAAACAGAATGTAACGGCTATCGAAATTAAAAATAAAAAAATGAGCCATAATCATAGTCACAAAAAGTACACTTTTATTAAGAGTTGACTTTTGTTAATAAGACTTTCATGAATTTAAATTCGCTTAAAAAAAATACCGACTTTGGTGTGACTATGATTATCTGCCAATATTTTTAAAATAAAATAATCTGTGATACATCGTTATAAGGAAAAATCGTTTAAGTCGACTAAAACTGACTTGTTCAAGCAATTAACTTAATAACTTTACTTCAAAAATAACTAGAGTTTTTGGTGGCTTTGAAGGGCATTAAAATTGTAAGCTCGTTCTCATAGGCCAGCCACTGAAGACAACCTTACAAGAAAAGTTTTAATGGGATCATATTACACAATCTAGGTGACCAGTTCACATCAATTGCAATTGTAATGACGGCTTTAATTGCTCTATAAAAAATTTCGCATGGCAGATGTTATTTCGCCTTTAAACTACCGTGTAGAATAACTAATGTGTTTTTAAACCAAATAAGATTATGGACAGCAAACAGTTAAAGGCAAAAGAAGTTAATAATAAGCTAGCTATAGCATATGGTGGCGAAAGAGTAGTCAACGCTGTGCTTAAAAAAATATCACACGATAATTCCGGCAAACTAAAAATTACACCAAAAAAGTCACTCTTTTTTGGAATTAATCGTTTTAAACGGAGCCAAAAATTGTGTTGTAAAATCAACAAAGTATGTGGTTCTTTTTACATCATAACTTTGTCTATTTTATTGGCATCGAGTGTTTTAAATTTTTTACAAATCGACAACGGTTGGTTGTCAACTTAAAAAAAAGCTAAAATTTAATGGACGTTGTAGAATTGAGAACAATATGTTGTCGAATTTCCAACTTATTAACAGCTTTTGTTTTTCTTTTCGGGTGACTTGTTTAACCTGACCTAACAAAAGTTGTCAAATTGACAACACATGTTGTCATTTCAACAACCGTATGGTCATATCATTTAGATATCAGATGGTGTCCAGTATAGTGTCATTCCTAACTAGTATGGTATCACTTTGACACCATTCGTTGCCAATTCTGCAACGCCATAATGTCAATAATGTTTTGCTAAAATGATACCATGCGTTTTCAAGCAAAGTGAGCACAAACATGGTTGTTACACTATTGACATTATTGGTGTCTTTTTTTCTTTTTTCTTTTTTTTTTTTTTTTTTTTTTTTTTTTTGATTGAAAGATTGATAAATTGTATTTGATAATCTTGATTCTAATTAAATTGAGTTGGCTTACAGAATAAAGAGCTTAGCAGAGGCAATTCCTTGCTACTGTCGTATAATTTGATAGAGATATGTAGATTCAAATCGTCCATTGCCTTATTATTATTTAATGTTTTCAATTAAACCAGTAAACTTTTTTTATTTTAAAATTAAATTCAAATTAGCAATAAAAATTAATTCTTTAATCGTCCGTTTTTTTTTTTTTTTTAATAAAATTTTTCTCTAAATTTTTAAAATTTTAAAATAAAATTTGGAAAAACATAGAAAACATAGAAATTTTTGCTTCTGCGCGGTTGTTTCACTCTCATTTTTTACTCTCTTTCTCTAACTCTCCTTTTCGCTGTTACTACACTAAAATATTCACCACAGTGTTGTAAATGAAGAGAAAAAATAGCTGCCGACAATAGATTTTGTAAGTTTGTGTTTGTTTTCAAGCGAATGACAGCACGTGCTTTCTAAGAGTCAATGTTGCGGAACAAAAAAAGAAACACATACTGAAAATGTGCCGGGTTAAAATAAACAAACAAATTTTGTTTTTATAAAATCCAATGACAAACACACAATACACACTCCCACACATACCCAGTCATAGAAAAAACTGTTTAAACTACGTGTTTTGTGTTTTTTTACCTACAGATTTTGTATGTGTGGGTAAGTTTATGTTTAAATGTTTAAAACTAAACTTCAATTTTTCAAAAGTTTTTCTTTTTTCTTTTCATTTTGTCTCTTTTTTATGATTTTTTTTTAATCCTCGTATTCAATTTAAAATTTAACAGGTGTGAAGCACAAGCTGACTTGTGAAAAAGAACTATTCCCTGAATAGAGAGAAAAATTTGCTTTAAATTAAATTTAAAAAAAAAGTTGTGACTTAAAATTTATTGAACACAATTTTTTGTTATAGAAGTTTTTTTTTTTTTTTTTTCTTTTTTAAAAAAAGCAAAAAATTAAACTAAAATTTAAACAGTGACAGTTAAATATGCTTTCATCAGAGGTTTCCTTAAGACCGTAAAAACTAACAGATTTTCAGTAGAATTTGAAACAAAAATTTATATTTAAAATTTTAGCTACCACTTGCTTCCAATCAGTTTTTTATACAAATGGCAGCATAATTTGTTTTATTTTCTTAAGAAATTTTTAAGCAAACTCATAATGCTCAAGGTATATTTCGTTTTTTTTTTCATGATCACACACGGCAAGTTTAAATGGGCAATTCTTGATTTTGTAGGAGAGAGAGGAAAGAGGAATGGAAAGGGGTACAAACTTGCTCGTACTCGGCAATTCCTTTTTGTTCTCTCTTCGTATCTTTTATAATACCAAGACCACACACACCAATTTTAGTTGGACAATTCTTGATGTTGTAGGAGAGAAAAGAAAGAAGAATGGAAAGGGGTGCAAACTTAATCGTACTCGATGTAAAAAAAGAAGACAGGTACCTTGAGGCAGAATGAATGACTGAATAAGAATGCTAAAATTGTTGTGTGTAGACACAGCGGCAATTTTAAAAGAGAATTGAGAAAGAATTGCCCAACTAAACTTGCTGTGTGTGATCCTAGTCCAACACAAGTTGAAGTTAAGTTGCACGGGGCTCCTTAAATACAGCTCAATTTATTCTAATGAAAGAAAAATTTTTTTTTTACTTAAAATCCAGAAGACAAAAGTTCAAACTCAATATCAATTAAATCATTGCACACCTGCACATGTACATTTTGCTTTTTCAAATTCTTTTAGTGTTGTTTACATTATGTTATAATTTGGTACCCACCAACAAAATAAAACAATCACACATGTCTAATATGGCCACTCAATTTCTTCTCTTTCTTTTTCTACATGTCATTGAATTTTAGTTTTATCGTCGATCTTTAACTCGTTGCATTGTTTTTCGTAGTGGTTGTGTTTTTAATTAAATAAAAATATTAAACGCGAACTGTTTTTAATAAAATTTACATAAAAGTATTAAGAAAACTGCTATTTTAATTGTGTTTTCATTTCTTGTTATTGTAAAATAATAGTAAAAGTAAACGAAAATGTGTGTACATACGAGTACATACATAAATATTTTTTGTTGTTGTTTTGAATTTACGATTTGGGAATGCGAACATGATTTATTAAATGCTTGTGGGTAATAAGACATTGAGTAATAAAAGAAAAAATGTAGGCAACAATTGAAAGAACAAAAAGCAGTGATTTGTTAAAAGAAAAAAATTAAAGTAAAATTAATTCATTATAATTTGTACGAGCCTATAACATAGATAAACGACTGATCACTACTTTTTCTAATTAAGGCTTAGTATTTTATAAAAACAGTTATTTGCTCCAAACAATTTATTTTATATTAAAAAATTTGTTTTATATAATTAAAGGCATAACTTTGATGTGATGTTTAAGATATTAAAGAAAATTATACTTTTAATTGTGTTTTAAATAGCAGCTTTTTGTTAGAAATGTGATGCAGCTTGTTAACTAGAAATTTTGAAGGTGAGTTTTTTTTTATTATAAAATTATACGGTCCTAAGAAACACTTTAGAATTTTTTTACATTATATATATACTCGTATGTATGTATGTCGTTATTATATGAGCTATTATTTCTGAAAGTTGAAGTCTATATCTTACTAAAATTACCGTTAGCTAATTTTTTTTAAAGTGGACTTATACCACCTTTAAAAATAGTAGCTCATTTGATACCTTTTTTAAAACATAGATTTGTTACCCCATTACAAATAAAATTTCCTTTGGAATTTGTGACTTTTTCTATTTTTTGTTGGTACTTAAAAACTAAAAATTTCTCAAAAGCAAAACATTTACTTTTCACAGATGCTAACAGCGATTATTTATTTATTTTTATGGTGTTATTGGAAATTATTTGAACTGTTTACTTAAATACAACTCAATTTATACTAATGAAAAAAGAAGTTTTTTCTACTTAAAATCCAGAACAAAAGTTCAATTTCAATATCAATAAATTCATTGCACACCTGCACGTGTACATTTTACTTTTTCAAATTCTTTTAGTGTTGTTTACATTATGTTATTATTTCTACCAACAAAATAAAACAATCACACATGTCTAATATGGCCACTCAATTTCTTCTCTTTCTTTTTCTACATGTCATTGAATTTTAGTTTTATCGTCGATCTTTAACTCGTTGCATTGTTTTTCGTAGTGGTTGTGTTTTTAATTAAATAAAAATATTAAACGCGAACTGTTTTTAATAAAATTTACATAAAAGTATTAAGAAAACTGCGGTGAACAAAGTGATATAATTTTTTTTATGAAAAACTTTAAGGAAAGCATAGAAAATTGTGTTTAAAGTTGCAATAGAAATTATAATTTTATGGCGTGATGATACGTAGCAGCGCTGCTGCAGCTCCATGTTAACTTGAGGTCGTGCCGCGACACTTCGGGTACTATTTTAATTGTGTTTTCATTTCTTGTTATTGTAAAATAATAGTAAAAGTAAACGAAAATGTGTGTACATACGAGTACATACATAAATATTTTTTGTTGTTGTTTTGAATTTACGATTTGGGAATGCGAACATGATTTATTAAATGCTTGTGGGTAATAAGACATTGTGTAATAAAAGAAAAAATGTATGCAACTATTGAAAGAACAAAAAGCAGTGTTTTGTTAAAAGAAAATAATTAAAGTAAAATTTATTAATTATAATTTATACGTGCCTAAACATACATAAACGACTGATCACTAATTTTGCTAATTTAGGCTTAGTATTTTATAAAAACAGTTATTTTTTCCAAACAATTTATTTTATATTAAAAACTTTGTTTTATAGAATTAAAGGCATAACTTTGATGTGATGTTTAAGATATTAAAGAAAATTATACTTTTAATTGTGTTTTAAATAGCAGCTTTTTGTTAGAAATGTGATGCAGCTTGTTAACTAGAAATTTCGAAGGTGAGTTTTTTTATTATAAAATTATACGGTCCTAAGAAACACTTTAGAATTTTTTTACATTATATATATACTCGTATGTATGTATGTCGTTATTATATGAGCTATTATTTCTGGAAGTTCAAGTCTATATCTTACTAAAATTACCGTTAACTAATTTTTTTTAAAGTGGACTTATACCACCTTTAAAAATAGTAGCTCATTTGATACCTTTTTAAAACATAGATTTGTTACCCCATTACAAATAAAATTTCCTTTGGAATTTGTGACTTTTTCTTTCTGTTTTTTGTTGGTACTTAAAAACTAAAAATTTCTCAAAAGCAAAACAGTTACTTTTCACAGATGCTATAAGAGCGATTATTTATTTATTTTTATGGTGTTATTGAAAATTATTTGAACTGTTTACTTAATAAGAAGAACAGAAAGGACAGCTTCTCTTATGTAGTCGATTTGTAATACAATGAAGAAATTTAGCCATAGAAAGATGTCAACGAAATAGATGATGGAAAGATAAAAAGAAGTAGAGAAATAGAAAGAGTAGAAAAAGTTAAATGGGTGTGTTACGTAAGCCAATAGCTACTTTTGACGCATTTTTCAATGGGAATGCCAACGAATGTAGTCGCACCTCGGGAACTCAAATTCATTTTACAATTATCTTTGCTACTCACATTTCTTTGCTTTTTCTCTGTGTCATTCGTTCTCCCTCATTCTTTAAGATTTTACCAATAATGTCTCATGTCTGCCATCATTTTCTACAAATTCGTCATGAAAATCATTAAAAGAAAAGGATAAACAACCACTAAAGTCTTCAAAGAAACAAGTTAAACAAGTAAAAATTTCTGTTTCTGTAAAGCAAATTGCTGTTTGTGTTACTCTTGTCAATATAAATAAAATAGCACAGTAATTTACACAAAAATAGTTATATTTACTACTTCTATAATATTCATATAAATGT
This sequence comes from Thelaira solivaga, assembly GCA_947397855.1. Taxonomy (NCBI): domain Eukaryota; kingdom Metazoa; phylum Arthropoda; class Insecta; order Diptera; family Tachinidae; genus Thelaira; species Thelaira solivaga. Next base: position 17,034,687 of record OX377614.1, on the reverse strand, counting down.
GTTTGTGTACTTGTGTGTGTATATGTACAGGTTTATCTTAAAACAAGAACACATTAATTGTGCAATTTGTATTTAAATGCAAATATCTGCAGTCAGTTGCATTCATAAATAAACTTGTTATACAATGTATGTTTGTAAGCAGAAATACACACATAGAGATATAGGCTATTCCATACGTTTTAAAGTATCTTTATATTTAAAAACAAAACCACATTTCGAACTAGCTTGGAATAAGCCTTCAATTAAATTGTCTTAAAAGGCTTTTAGGTAAAAAATTTTTAAATTTAAATTATTAATTAAATTTAATTTTGTTTTGTAGTGTCGGTTACAGTTTATACATATTTTCTCCAAAATTCTCTAAATTTTTCTAGCAATCTAATTCAAAAAAAAAAAAAATATTATTTAATTAAGCAGCTATTAGACGATCATGCGCGTCTTGACCAAACGGTATGATGACAGGCCATCATTGCTGTTTGATGGTTTTTAAAACGATCATGCGCTTTACGTAATTAGAAAAATTATATATTTTTACGACTTTATTAATTTAATTTAACGTTTCATATGGAACAACCCATATGCGTGTATAAACATGCTAAAGTTTTAAAAGACATAATCAAAAATCTTACACTCTTTTTGAATGTTAAAATAAAATGTACTTAAAGTTTCCTGACACAAGTATTTGTTTAAAAACCTGAACATAACGTTAGCTGAAATGGATAATTTTCTAAGCATATAAAAAATATTAATATTTCTATTTATTCATAAATTTATTTATTTGTTCATAATTTTTTTTTTTTTTTTTAATTCTTAATAAATAAAAAATTATTTCCTAACAACTAGGCAGAAAAAAATAAATAACAAAATCCAGTTTCCAAGATATACCAGAAATGTCTTTCAAATGCAGTCAAAGACACCACCAGCGTTGCCATTTTAGACTTTTTTTTGGCTAGATTTAGCAAATTTTTTCTAGCATTTATCCTCAAAAATTATAACTTTTAGGCTTTATTTAGCTTTTCTTCTGGCTTTGAGGCTCTAAATTTATGATTTATGATTTTTTTGGTTTCAAAACGGGTTTTTTTTTATATATTTTAAAGGAATGAAAACAAATCATATGTAAACAAACTAAGGCTGAACACAAATTACTTGAATTTCATTAAATTTATATTTTGTCTGCATAATGTTGAATTGAGTTGCTTTCAATTTAAATTTTTTCATAAAAAGTCTATTTATTTATATAAAAAATGATGGCATTTGCTTGGTCACAAGACTCCGTTTTGAACCACCTACTCGCCAAGACAAAACGGGACAAAACTTTGATATGTAAATTGATAAATTGGTATAAGAAAAGTGTGTGGCTGCCATCTTGTAAAATAAATCGGCTTTATTCTTTGCATATATTTCTTATCGAAGCTGTATTTTTCAAGACACATTTTAGAAATGGTTTAAGCTGCAGAAAACTATCATTGATAATATTTTGAGAGACAGAGAGACAATCTAGGTCATCTAACGGGAAATGATGGGCGTGGCATACTTTTATATTTTTAACACTGTTGAGTTTAGATGGAGCAGGCCTTTGAAAGAAGATGAACGAAGAAGGAAATTCATTTAAATACTCCGCGAATATGGTTTGTTAATGAATAACGTGCTAACCTATCAATGGGGGGGTCGCAAGTTCAATTCCTGCCCAGACCCTGGGAGCCGATGGTCAAAGTTACCAATGATCGTTAACAAATTTAATAATAATAAAAGTATTTTACTTCAAAGTCCCTAAAGAAGTTTTATTTTGTCCCCAAAATATACACGCTATAGCAGCATTGAAACTTGAAAAAAAAAATTCTAAATATTTTAATATAATTTTTACTCTAATTTTGATTTAATTAACGTACTTTTATGCGGGACCATTAAAGCATATGACCATGTGTTATAATCAAAAACACCAACAATCCAATCAAATCAAATCAAATTAAATTAAAACAACAACGACATAAAAGCATTGCAAATTCTAGCTTAAAATGTTATTAATATTAAAAGTGTATGCACAATCAAGCACACACATTCACACATACTTGAACACACAAAATCCACATTTTCACAAACATGGTGTGTTCATAATAATTAATATCTCTCTCACTGCTCTTGAACATTTGCTGTGTATGTGTGTGTTGAAAATTATTTGCTCATTACGCAAAATTAAACTAGAGCAACAAAAAAGAACTTCAGAATGAAATAAATGGCTTTGAAAACAAAACAAAAAATTATTGTGCAGAAACTAACAACAACAACAACAACAACAAAATAAAAAATTACAATCTGAAGAAAAGGGTTCTAATGTTAATTAACTCTTTATAGCTTAAAAAACAAAAGCAAACAAAAATTGCAAGCAAGTATTCATTGGTTAGTCCAAAACCACACACGGCGAGTTTAGTTGGGCAATTCTTTCTCAATTCTCTTTTAAAATTGTCGTTTTAGCATTCTTAATCAGTCATTCATTCAGCCTTCAAGCTACCTGTCTTCTTTTTCTACATCTTTATAAAAGGTACGACGAGAGAACAAAAGCAAATCCCTGAGTATGAGCAAGTTTGTACCCCTTTCCATTCTTCTTTAATCTTTCACCTACAAAATCAAGAATTGCCCACCTAAAATTGTTGTGTGTGGTCCTGGTCTTATTGTTGTAATTCGGTGTTGCCAAGTGCAAGCAAACCAAGGACGATGATATCGTGTAGAGCTCCAAGAATAGGACTCATATTTAGTTAAGCCCCTTTCAGAAGAGTAACTAAATAATTTCATTTATGAATGTAAAAGAAAAAATCTGATTTTTTTTATAATACTACACTGGCAACACTAGTTAATTGTCTTCTTCATGCATTCAATTCATTTAATGTAATTAACGAGCAACTGTCAGATGCAGCAGAGCAGCTTTAATGTTGTTATGTGTAGCCCTCACTGAGTGGCTGTAATTTTTGCCTGATAAAAATCAAAATTAAAATAATTGAAATTGCACAAATGCGGATTAAGGAAAGTTAAAACTGCAACATATTTAAATGATAATGATGTGTGCAAACAAACAGAGTGACACAAAAGATATGATACAAAAAAAAATATTATACAAACGCATGAAAATACTAGAACCCATTAACCCTAAGAAGTTTTGCACAATACATTTTTCTAATAATGGTTTTGTTATGGGCTCGAAATCTTGTATAGAAAAAAAATTCATTTTCTGTTGGTTTATTTATTTGTTTCTTCGCTATACAAATTTTTGTTTTCCAACTGATTTTTCTGAAATTTTGTATCCACTTTTAATTAAAACAATTGAAATGGGTCTTTCCTTAATTGCAAATTAATTAAATCTCTAATATTTTTTACATATTTTTACTCACTATACCTCATGCAATGTTACCATATATATTTAGACTTACTATGCAAACTGCTACGCCCACTTTTTTAGCAAAATAATAACAAAATATTCTTATTGTGTTGACTTCAACAGAAATATAGAACAAAATAATTGCCTTCTTGTGAACTCCAACAGTAAACTTATGAACTGGCTCAAAACGGAATCTTGTGATTCTCATTAAGAGCTGTTAAGCTGCCTCGTAAACCAAAACTTATGAACTGTAGAAAAACTCAATCAATCTATCTAAATAAAATTCATTTTCTCTTTGTTTGCTCGCTATAAAAATTCTTGTTTTCCAACAGATGTGTCTGTATTCTCCAAGGAAGGTCGCCATACACTTTTTGACTAGCCACGCCCAATTCTAAGCCCACTTTACTTGCTTGAATTTAAGTCTGAAATTATGCTTTGAAATTTTTTATTTACCATTTTAGTTAGCAAAGACATGACCCACTTTACAAAGTAGAGAATGGCTTCTGGAGGGGTTTTTTCAAAGATTAAAAATCTATTTGTCAACAGATTTCTCTAAAAATTAGTGCATGCGCTAAGTATATAGTAACACCCAAAAGCAGCTCTAAAACCTCATTTAAGTTTCGCTAAAATTTGAAACTAAACAATTACTTGCATAACCTACGTAGCAATTATTTCCTCTCCCACGGTCTGCAAAAGCTTATAATTGACAAGATAAAAGTTTTCGCATTGAAAACAAAAAGTGTAACGTGTGAATTACTCTTTGACTCATTAATAAATTTGAATAGTTATCATGGTCATTGAGAACAACGGAAGTTTCTTTATTTGTCTTATTTAAAACTGATTAAACTGAGTGATTCATGGCAAATATTCCAAGGGTCATAGTATTAAGATTAAACTGTCGACTGCTTAATGCTTTGAACTCAATTAACTTAAAAAAAAACACTTTGACTGAAATAACATTGAAACCAAAAGTTTCTTCACTATAATAATTATCAAATAAAAAAATTAAAATTGAATGCTTCCGAGAAGCACTAATGTAAGGGAATGCTCCAAATCCTTTTGTACATTTTATATCGACTCTCTGTTGAAATTTCTTTAAAATTAAACTCAATCATTCACACTCAATAAATCTTTGTGGCTGAAGTGATTGCATGGCGAGTTAATACTTCTTACCTGGATCAAATTCTGTTCTAGTATGAAACTGAATTTACTTTAATCAAGAAATGTATAAAATAAGCATTATTTGGTAGCTAAAAAAGCTATTATTCCTAAGTGACTCATCGCTAGCAAAAATCATGCCTTTTTAATGCAATATTGTAAGTGATTCTCTATCGTTGTGTGCTTTTATGTAAGCACAACTCTTTGCTGGCTACTTGTTGTTTAAATTGTAAGTGAATGCTTCGATATTATTGGCCAGACTTTAAATGAAAAGTAAAACATGTATTTGGCCTTAAAATACATCGGTTAAAGTACGAGTACAAAATTACAATAGTTGCTTTCCTGCTACTTCCATAAGACAATTAGAGGTTAAAAAGTTTGTTAATAGAAATAAAAACAAACACCTTTTAAATGTCATTTTTAAATAAAATACTTGTGCATCATCATTATGATCAATAGCCTGCCTGTTCAGCCAACATTTTCTTGTTAAAAAAAAAAAAGAAATTACTACCGTCAGTGTAAAAGCAAATGGCAATTTTGTTTTAGAAACATTTATGTATGCGCACGTGCTTACTTGCATGTTTCACAAAGGACCTGAATTGCAATCACATGCTTTATAGCCACCAACAATATTTAGTTGCGAATTATCTTTGTATTATAAATATTTTTTATTTGCTTTTCGGAAATCCTTCTGTGTCTGTGCACTCTTATATTCCATTAGTATTTATTCATTCAACCGTTCAGATGCTTATTCATTCAGTTACTGATTCATATAAATTTTCCATATTGCAAATATTATAAAATACGACTGCACATACATACATATTTTTCCTTTCCTAGTTATCTTCCTTTAAGTTGGTATTTCCGGTATTTTTAGCTGCAGCTTATGTGGGCGATTAAAGACTATAAAAAGAGTACAGATTCAATACAGATGCTGGTATTTAATTTTACAGTTAAAATACACAACTTGTCATATAAAAAAGAATTTTACATAAAAGCATGTCACAGGTTTAAATAAGAATAAAACAGTTAAGCGAAAAACAGAGAGGAAACAAAAAGACAGATTTCGGTACACTGTGGAGATGTTTAAAATATGGAGATGGAAAATGTTTAAAAATAAATTAAAATTAACTTTACGACTTAGATTTACCTAAATTATTTGTATTTGGGTTGTATTTTTTTAAATATTTATTTAGTGAATTACCTTCAACTGCTGTTTTTTTTTTGCTTAACTTTATTTTATTTATTTTTATAGAAAGTCTAATTGCATTTTTTAATAGTTAACGTCAAGTCTTCAGGCAATGAACATTAAACTAATTGATTTCTTGTTGTATTAATAAAGTAGAAAGAAACTTCAAGGTTCACGTTACCACCCGCTCTATGGAAAATAATTTCAAATACACCCTTAAATTTGTTATTGATAGTCATCAGTTGGAAGGTCAAAGAATCCACCAGCACAACTCTATAGTTATTGTCAAACAAATCGATTATTTTTAGCACAATTGCTACCATCAACGTTAATTTTGTTTATTGTTTTTGTCTTATTACACAACATTATTTTGCAATATTTTTTATGCTTCTACTAATAGTTATTTGGAAGTAATAGCAAATTTTAACTCTACAATATGCAGTAGTAAGAGAAATAATGGTGCAAGTAAAACTAGTAGTAGCAAGAGAAACAGTAGTAGCAATAAAAGTAACAATGAAAAATATAGTGAAAAAAGTAGCAAAACATTGTAAATAGTAAAAAGTGATAAAAATTTTAATAGTTATGTTAACAGTACCAATAGCAAAAGTTGTTATTGCAAAGGTTTTGTTAAGAGTAGCAGTACCAAAATATTGCAATATTGTTGTATAATTTTTTTAATAATAATAGCGAAAGTAATTGTAGCACAAATAGTTCTGTAAGCAAAACTTTTAATATAAATTGGAGTTTCTGATAGTGGTAGTTTTTCTAGAAAAGTTAGTAGCAGTAGCAAAAGTTTCTATATATTTTAATTTTATTGCAAAAAATAGCAACAATTTAATAGTTGCTAAGCAAAACTTTTAATATAAATTGAAGCTTCTGATAGTGGTAGTTTTTCTAGAAAAGTTAGTAGCAGTAGCAAAAGTTTCTATATATTTAAATTTTATTGCAAAAAGTAGCAACAATTTAATAGCTGCTAAGCAAAACTTTTAATATAAATTGGAGTTTCTGATTGTGATAGTTTTTCTAGAAAAGTTAGTAGCAGTAGCAAAAGTTTCTATATATTTAAATTTTATTGCAAAAAGTAGCAACAATTTAATAGCTGCTAAGCAAAACTTTTAATATAAATTGGAGTTTCTGATTGTGATAGTTTTTCTAGAAAAGTTAGTAGCAGTAGCAAATATTTCTATATATTTTAATTTTATTGCAAAAAGTAGCAACAATTTATTGGTTTTATTAAGAGGAGCAGTAGCAAAAAACTTTAATATTGTTGTATAATTTTTTAATAATAATAGCGAAAATAATTGTAGCACAAATAGTTCTCTAAAGAAAACTTATAATATAAATTAGAATTTCTGATAGTGGTATGTTTTCTAGAAAAGTAGCAGTAGCAAAAGTTTTAATGGTTTTGGCAATAGTATTAGAGAAAGTTTTGAAACTTCTTCATACCTCAGTACTTTTGCTCTGAGGAATTCTTACAATTTCCGGAGAAATCATAAAAGATTACAGAATGGGACGTACAGTGTTTTAGAGGACAGATCCTTCAGATTTATAATCTGTCATCCCATTACTTAAAAATTAATTTGAACTATTTTAAAAAAAATTTTAAATTCCTTCATACCGTACTGTTGCTTTGAGGGATGCTTAAACTATAAATATTGCCGTTTTAAAGGGGCAGTCCTTTATATTTGTAATCTGCCACTTAATTACTTAGAAATTACTTTGGGCTATTTTTGAAAAAATTTTAATTATCTCATACACCAGTACTATTGTTCTAGGAGATTTTTACAATTTCCGGAGAAACCATAAAAGATTACAATGCGAAATATACCGTTTTAAGGAAGAAGTATTTTAGATTTGTAATCTTCTAATCCATTGCCCAGAAATTACTTTTGATTATTTTTAAAAAATTTTTGAAATTCCGCCTTACTCCAGTGCTGTTGCTCTAAGTCAATTTTACCGATTTTGCCGAGCTACCATTAACGATGTTGCTTATGAAAAGGACCAAAATTCAATCTGTAGGCACTAAGCTTTCTGGTATATGTAACAACTAATTATTGTGAATCACATTCTCGCCAAAAAAAACGTCATGAAAGTTGCATTATAAGTTTAATTTCCTTTCAGTAGTTGTGGTTGTAGCAAAAGTAGCAGTAGACATTAAAATTAAAAAAAAAGAGTGGTAGCAAAACTTATAGTATAATGTGATTTTTGTTGAGTTTTAGTAGTGGTACCAAAAGTAATAAGAGTAGAAAAGTTGATACATAAATTGAATTTTGTGATAGTGTTTATAGCAAAAATAGCAATAGAAGAAAAAGTTATAAAATAGTAGTAATAACAAAGCTTTTAATATAAGCTGGATTTTGTGGTTTTAGCATAAATAGTAGAAGTAGCAAAGGTTTTCCAAATAGTCATAATGGTAATAAAATTAGCAAAGGTAATAATAAATTAATGGTAATAGTATCAACAGTGGTGGTTACAATAGTAAATTTTAATTTTAATTATATTTTAAAATTTAATATTAAAATCAACTAGTAGTTGCAGTAGCATTTAGTTATTTTATAGCAATTTATCAGAATCAATAGTAGTAGCAGTGCATTCTCATAAATGTAAATCATTAGTTCTTATAGGAAATAAATATTAGCAGATTACTTCCTTAAGTCTCTGAAACTGAATTCCAAACATTTTAGTTGTTGTTATTTATCACTTTGTGCCATTTGTAGCAACATACTTAAATGTATTTTAAAATTTCAGGCACGTACAACCATAAATAGGTTTGTTAATAACTATTTGGTTGTGTATCAATAAATATTTATTTTTTCCAGGTGCATACAACCAACTGTTTCATTTGTTTCTTTTACCTTTAATGAAAGAGTAGCAGAGAGTGTAAAAAAATTCTACACCACAAATGTGCAGGAAATGTGTAGTGAACCACATGATTAGTCGTCGTAGGTGTTATTGATCAAGTTGCTGTAACAAATTTAGAATTTTTTATTTTTTATTATTGTTTTATTTGTTGTTTGTACTACTAACAGGATACCCATTATATCGTTAGCTAATCAATATATTAGTGATTGATGAATAGTAGTAAATGCGGTCAATGAGTGTCGTGTCCCATAATAGATTTTACTTTTGCTTAAATTGATTATTTTTTTCTTTTTTTTTTTTTTTTGGGGGGGTTCAGATTAAAAGTCACAGGTAGCCAGCTTGAATTTTGTTTTTTGGAAAGGTGAAAAGAAAATAATTGTGTAATTTGTAAACATAATGAAATCTCACAGTATGCTACTATCAACGGAGTTGTAGTCTGCTGCAGAACATGTTTCAAATTTTATTTTTTTTTTATTAAAAAAATGTTTAAAAGATAAGATACTAAATAAATAAACTAAGATAATATTTTCGATAAAGTCTTAAATTATATATCGTTCGGAAAAATTTAATTTTAGAAATGGTATTTTCAAGACACATTTTTCGAAATGGCTTAAAAATCCCTGGTGACAAAAATTTTGTTTGGAAGAATTGCGCCTAAAGGTACTGACTCACTATCCTACACGATCGTACGATTATGTCAAAATAATGTGTGACAGAATTCTGTCCTACTTGAAGAAATCGCTTTAAAATGGCGAACTTTATGCCACACTATTATACAAAAAAGATGCAAAAACATATGTTTACTCAGCTTAATACTTTTAAAAGTATTCATTTTCTTCTTTGCCACAAAATATTTTTTTTACAAATATGTACAATGAAAAATAACATAAAAGTTTGTATAAACAAAACACAAGCTTGGTATTGTTGCTATTTTTCTGCCTTGAACATAGAAAATGCAACTCTGATCGCACAAATAAAATTTATTTTATGAAAATTTTCATAGCATTAAAAAATCGGACAGACCTGTCAAAAATTCTGTCATACACATGCTTTTTCAATACACACTATCATACTTTTTTAGCACACATGCGATTTTAGACAGATCGTACGACTAAGTAGGATAGTCAGTCAGTACCTTAAATAAGAAATAAAAAATTTAGTATTAAGCTTTCTAGCAATACTGAGTTTGCACGCTTTTTAGTACGATAAAAATCGAATCGAATTGAAATCAAAATACTAAATTCTTACTTGATTTATTAGCATTGCAGTTGAAAAATAATTAAATGCATTTTACACTGTAACACTGAGTAAAACGACTTGTCAAAAATTGAATTCCAATGAAAAAGTGTAATAATGGAAAAGCAACATATAAAAAAAGAGAGAAATTTGATAGTCGTATTGGCTCTCGTCGTATATTTAGAAAATTTTATTTATTTTTTATGCTTTTCATTGTGTCAGGGCGAAATAACAAAATCCCATGTGTTATAGTGTAAAATCCCCGTATGATTTTTCGATAGTCTTATCAAACACCACATTTGATTATGCTCTTTAAACCCGCATTAAGACCATCTGGAAAACGACTTTATTTTCTATTTTTGGTTTTTGTTATTTTATGTTCTCTTGTCGACTTTTTATTTAAAAAGTTTTTTAAGTTGTGTTTGTTATTAAAAAAGTAACTAAAAATTTTAATTTTAAGCTACAGTTTTTTTTTAATTTTTTCTAGCTTTCTTTTGTGCGTGACTTAGCTTATTTTTATTCTCACTCTGACTGTGTGAGATGCATTTTTACATGTTTTTTTTTCTTTTTTTTTGAGGCTTAAACAATAAGATAAAAATCCGGCCATAAATTTTCATGAAATCAATAAGGCAAAAAAATAAACTGCAGGATAAACTAAAAAAAAAACAGTAAGAAAAATAAGTATGTTAAATACGAGTAAATTTATCTTAAGTACAAACACTAAATATTTATTTATAGTTCATAAGATAAGACCTGAAATGTCTGTTTAATGTATAAAACACAAACATTAAACAACACAATCATGTAAGCTATCAGCGAACTGGACGGCGAGTTAAAGATATTTAAGGCCTGTTCAGCTAAATGCCAACATTAAATTTTGTTTTAAGTGAAAATAATTTTTATAAAATTGCATTAAAAATTTAACAAGAAATTAATTATTTTTATCAAATCAAGAAACAACAGGGAATCACTGTTTTTAAAAAATCTTGGCCATTTTAGTTTCTAGTCCTAGTTTATATTTCAGTTTCAGTATTTAAATTCCATGTGAATTATAAATATTTTTTAAATTTATTCATGTTAAATTTATTTTTGTTTTCTTTTTCAAAGGATTTTTATGTGTTCGAGATTCAGTAACAAAACCAAAAATTTTATTTTAGTTCAAAAATGTTGTCTAGGTCAAATAATTTTTTTTTAAAAACTGTAAACGAAATTGATGAAGGAAAATTTTGTACCGTTTCTTTATGTTAAAAAAAAATTCAATTTTCTAAAAGGTGTTCGTCTATTTGTTTTTTTTATACCATTTCACATTAAACACAAAACCAAAAACTGTTGCTAGTCTAATCCCTAAATCATCCCATATTCAGCTACAATAACATCCTTCGAAGATATTGATTTCCATATACTGGCCTATACAAAACAGAAATCCTTTTGAGTAAATCGCATCGAAAAACCAAATTTTTTGCTACTTACAATCCAAATTTTTAGTTAAATAAATAGAAATTCTATATAATACAAAAAACAAAAAAAAAATCATAATCAAAACTATCTATTTTTCTCTATCATTAACACCGAATTTTAGTTATTACAAACAAAACATATGCTAAGCACAAGCAAATTTTGGTCCCTTACAATCGAATAGTTTGTTTGTGATAATGGGATTTCGATTATAGAAACAAAAAAGTAAAAAAGTTAACTAAAAATCGCTCATTACCACCAAATTTTAGCCAATACAACCAAGAAAAGAAACAGATTATCTGTTAAAAGATCTCATTACCATCAATTTTTGATCTAAGTATTTGAGCTGTGATGATGGAAATATGATGATAGAGACCAATAAAATGATTAAGACAACCGTTGTTTGGCTGTATTTATCGAATTTCGGTTATCAAATCCAAAATATAATCTATAATCAGAATTGAAATTGTGACTTTTGCAATTCAAGTTTTTAGTTATAATATAATGATGGAAATAAATTCATTAATGAAGACAAAAATGTAATTATCAACACTATATTACGGTTCGTCTTAGGATTAAAATGAGGAGCGGGATCAAGTCACCTGGTTACTGCGGCCAAAATTGACCTGTTGTGACACTACTCCCAAGTTACAAATCATTTCAGAGTCTAGTTTGATTAAGAATTCAGAAACTTCTTTGGGTGATTTGTCCACCATGTGCGACGGTTGTAGACGGGTTGGTCTTTACAATCAAGGTTTTGTCTAGGATGATCAATATTTTTTAGCTGTGATGGGAGAAATAAACGAATTAACGAAAGTTTCTTTCGCATAATTGCATTGCAAGTAAAAACAATACACTAAAACTAGTTTTTGTTTCCAATACAATTATGGCAAACAAGCTTGAACAGACCCTAAGACAACTCCGGTTTGGTTATTATCATCACATTTCGGTTATTCCAACCAAAAACAATCCGATGATAGAAATAAATTCATTAATACAGGCAAAAATTTAATTATCAAAACTATATTGTGGTTTTCCAACCAAGCTATGGTTCACGATGATTGAGTTTTTGCTTAGTTGTGAAGATGGAAATTCGGTGGTAAAGTAATTAAGACAACTGCAGTTTGGTTGCTGTCATCGAATTTTGGTAATTACAACCAAAAAATCGAACTATCAGAATTAAAATTGTGAGTGTTGCAATCAAAGATTTTAATTGTAGTGATAAAACGAAATTCGGTAATGCAGTCAAAAATGTCATTAGAAAAATTATATTTCGGTTATTATCACCAAATTTTGATTATTACAGTCAAAAAAAAAAATTCAATAATCACCACCAAAATTTTTTTTTGGTGTGGTGATGCAGATAAAAATTATTAAGACAACTACAATTCGTTCATTAATACCAAATTTCGGTTATTGCAATAAAAAAAATCGGTTTTCACAGAAAAAAAAAATTATATGGAATTTTTGAGTTGAAATAATAAAAAATTTCAGTTATTAGCAGCCACTCTTGGTCAGAATGAGAGTCAGTAAATTCTCATAATTAAAATTTTTACTAACAATAAATTAGATTCTAACAATCATAGTTCTTTTCTCTGTGTATGAAAGTTTATACAACAAAATACAAGTACAGCTGCCATATTTGCATGATTGACATCAAATTTTTTTTTCGGCAGAATTTAAATTGAACGGTCAAACAAAAAAAAATGTACTAGAAAACTATAAAAAAAACAACTTGTTTGTTACAGTTCAGTTGATTTTACTTTTTATTGATGGGCTGTTAAATGCGTATGCATGTAAAGGGTGTTTTTTTACAATCAATACAAATGAAGGCTGATTAAAGGATGACTCCTAAAATGCATAGAAAATTGAAACTTGTGAAGCTTGTGTCTAACGGTGAAAAGACTAAGACGAGTTCCTATCTAAACAGGATTAAAGTGCTGTTTCCATACAATTGGTCTAGAAATTTAAATGAAAATTAAATTTTTTTCAAAAAAATTTTATAAACTAGTTGATGGCTTGTGCTATAAAAACAGCATATAAGAGATCACTGAGAATTCTACGCCTACTTTAGTTAAACATTAACTAGAGGTGCTATAATGACGTTTTATGTGATTGAAACTCCGAGCTGTCTGTTAATGCTTAAAAACAATTTTTAAACATGAAATAAGATTGTGAACCTTTAAAAAAACCATAAACGAAGTGAGTTGTAATTGCTTAGAAAACAATTTCTGTTTAACTTGGCATTAGAGTGTATCAATATCATACACACACACACACACATACATTTATTTTGTATTTTTTTTTATTATTTCTATCTAAAAATCTATCTCGTTGTATGGTTTCTTCTTAATGATCTGTTAGTTTAAGGCAATTTTAATATTCAATGACTGCTACTGATGTTGCCATTGCCGTGGCCGTTGTGTTTATTTGTCTTCATGACCAATGACTATCATCTGCAAAGAAAGAAAGAGTCTATTTTGATTTAAAAGCCCAAAAAGTTCAATCATTGGCTGGGTATGGCATTTGTAGGAGTCATGTGGCATATGATATGGATAAGGATATACAAATGTTTCACATTGTTTTCTTTAGAAATGTAAATTATCTGTTTGTTTTGTGTAGTTACTCAGTGTGTGTTGTGTATTTGTGGGTACATACTACACAGTAAATGTGTGTGTGTGTTTGAGTGTGATTTATCAGTTTCCTGTTTTACTGTTATTGAAATCATTTTGCCTTAACTTAAGCTCATTAAACTGTGTAAATCTTTTGGAAATTGTTACACTTTGTTTATCGTTTTTGTTGTTCTTTTTAGCTTTTTTAGTCCTGTTGTTCCTTTCTTATGTGTGTCTCTGAGTTTTTGTTTGTTTTTATTATTTGCTAAGCAAATTCATTCAGTCGTCTGTTAGAAAAATACATACAAACGAGGCCATAAAAAAATTAAAGAAATTTACTTACTTACTGATGCACAAAAATACATTAATCTCTATTTAGTGCGGCGTTTTATTACTTTCAGTGCTGTCAACGAAAGGACCAGAACCAAAGAAAAACGCTAATCCAAAGCACAAACTCAAAACTTTATTTTTTCTAAAGTCTTTATTTTATTTAACTAGAATTTAAGCAAATTACTCTTGCCTTCACGTAACTTATTTACCACCCATTAAGTCTATCAAAAATTATTTTAATGGAACAATTAAAACAATCACTCTCTTGTTTGTTTATTATCAGCTCTTTTTATTTACACAACTTTAGTGCCACTGACAAGGCAAGAAAGCACTGTTCAGCTAAATGCGAACGAAAGCTTTTTTTGCATAATTGTATTGCAAAAAAATACTTATTTTCGTTTATTGATTTAATTTTCAATTTTGTTCCTTCACATTTAACTGAACAGGCCCTAAAATTAATTAGCCACCAGGTCGAAATTTTTGCCCGTCGAAAATGTTAAAAAGCACTAAAAAAGTATTAAAAACACTGATTACTTTTTTTCCTCTCTATCTTCTCTTAAAAAAAGAATTGTTTTTTTGTTATCAATTTTAATAAATTCCTCAAATAAAGAATGTTTGTTCACATACACCTTGCAGACAACCGAAAAAAAAACAGAACAAAAATTTGTTAAGTCAAATGTAAGTCAAAGTTAAAATTAAATTTTAAAAAATGTAAGCAACATGATAAGACATGAATTCTCATTTCAAGAATAGATGGATGCACGTGTCATAAATCAAGGAAAAGTTTAAATTTAAAATTTATTTGCAAACAAAAAGAAATAATTTTTTTAATAAATTGAAAGTTAAGCAAAATTTCTGAGGTCTTCATAAACAGACTCTCGTTTACCATAAACTTAAGCTCTTGTGAGTTTAAATCAGCGTTTTCTAAACTGTGGGTCGTGAAGTTTTTAATTTCTGTTTGACATACATATTTTGAAAAAAAAAACTCTTACAAAAATCTATTTAATGCAAAGTTTTTGTTGCCATATTGCTTTATTAAGAATCCCTGTAAATGCTTATAATATCGATTTTTTTACTATACGGTGTCGGGGCACCGTAGCGTACATTTTATCCTTTGAAAGCGAGATAATTGGGAAAGTTGTGTGAAGATATGGGAGCTGAAAACACTTACTCTTGTACTATCAAGAAGTACGTTGGCTATCTCGTATTTTTTTTTTAAAGAGTGTTCGAACTTAACCCTGCAATGCTAATGTACGTAAAATTTACGTGTATGATTTTTCAGCGATGTCACAAGAAAACCAAAGTGAACGAAAACAAAAACAAATTTTCTAATCGTGCCTGTTCTGTATTCTACACGGACTTAAAGTGATGTAAAAGTACATTTTTTTCTGCTTATTAAATGGAAATTTTTATGTTTTTTTAGTATCAAAAATTTTAAAATGGACCACAGATTAGTTATAAGATACTGAATTTTTCAATTCCGAATAAAATATTGGGATTCGGAATACAGAACAGCACTGATTATTTTTACTTTTACTACAAAATTTGCTTTGCTTTCGTTCGCTTTGGTTTTCTTGTGATAACGTTGAAAAGGCCAAATTATGGCCTCTACACACGTGTATTGGAACTAATTTTACTAAATTTCATTTATGCTTTCAACAATAGTTTTTAAATAAAAAAAAAGGTCTACAAATGCCTGCTCTAATTCAAAAAGACAACGTCAAGCCATTCGTTAAAAATTTGGAGCTCTGATGACCTGTTTCTAATTAAAAATTTTAAAAGACGCTCGTACTAAGGACAATATTAAAGCAAACGAAAATCTTTTAATAGAACATTTGCAAAGTTCACTAAAACATTTTTCATATTATTTAAAACCACATTGATTCAACAAAGTTTGCAGGGATCCAGCATTCAATTTTGAACCATCAACTCGATGAATTTGAAATGACACAATTTTCGAAAAAAAAAACAACTGATTGAAATATCTTGCGCTACTTCATGGCCTGAGGAAGTTGATAGTAAAACTTTAATTTAGTTTTGGGTGGAACGAAACAAAAGATTGTACAACTTTGCCGGGCCATTACGATTTGTACCATCATATTTATGCTAAGCCGGATTTTCTGCTTTAGCAGCCATGAAATCAATATATCGAAATCGTTTTGTAGTGGAAAACAACAATAACTTTACGATTTGGGAAACTTTGTGCTAACAAACAAGCTCATCCATCACATACAGACAGACATACTAAATTTTATTTAATTTTTCTTTAGTTTTATTCTATGAATGAATTACTTTTTACAACTTGAAAATGTTTGCTTTTATTATTTTGTGTAATAAGGGGCCGCCAAAATTTTATTTTTTTCTTATGTGAGAGGGTCGCAGTATCAGAAAGTTTGGAATTCGCTGGCTTAAATGAATTTAAGTAAACACAAAAAAAGAAATTAAAAGAAAGATAAATTCGGCAGTCTCGAGTATTATATACCCTTCATTTCAAAAGCCAAATATTTCTATTTTTAAATTTGTCACATTCTTGTGAATTAAAGAAAAATATTTTCAATGGAATGGCCAATAATTCTTAAAATCATTTTTTTAAATATCAAATTTTTGTCATAAAATAAATTATTAATTAATAAAAAATCTGCACTAGAATTCTTATTTTTAAAAGCACTAAAATGCTTAAAACACACAAAAGTACTGGAAAAAGTATTTTTAACAGTTATGCCTAAATTGAAGCGCCAAGAGGTTTTTATATATCAAAAAATATCACGCATAGATGCAATTGGCTGTTTTCTTGTATGAGCGCACACACATTACTCACAATTACAGCTTAAAATTTTGCATAAAAACCAAACAGAATTTAATGAAAAATCTAAATTTCGCAATTCATGTTTTTTGCACGGATACTATGACTGTCATATTTAATAAAATGGTGTTCTATCACGGTTTTTCACGGTTTTGTACATAAGACAAAAAAAGCTAAAAATCCATTAAAAAATAATAGTAGAGGTTTTTCACTCATAGCTCTGCTATTTATAGACCAAACGGTCTGAATTTCTAAAGGAACTTGTAGACAGCAAAAGCTGACAAATTGGTATGTTAAACTTCTTTGTACATTGACTAGAGATTTTCGAAAGTTAATTTCAACACCTACACGGACAGATAGTCGGACATGGCTAAATATATACTTTACTAGCTGACCCGGAAAACTATGTCTTACCTTAAAATGTTTGTACATTCAATCTTCTTACTCTAAGAAATCGTACTTATAGAGTAAAGATTCGTGCTAGAGCCAGATACTAACTGTAGCTCCACCTGTTGGGTGCAAATTAAATTAAATAGGTCCAATCGATTAGGAGAAGTACAATGTCAAACACACGTACAGTCGAATTTTATATATTAAGATAAGGTGACATATTTTCGCTGTAGAAATTACAAATGGATACACAAATTTACAATAAAGCCAAGTTGTAATAACTTTTTCTTTATCTCTCTCTCCCCCTTTTCATAAACAGCCTTTTTGAACTTTTTTTTTTTTTTTAATTATTTAAAAATATTAAATCAATAAAAACTTTCTCTCTTGTCCTTTTTACTTTATGAAAAATATTAAAGTCATTTAAAATTCTTAATGCGTTAACAATTCTATAAACATTTTATCTTGCTTTTTGCTAGAAAAGAGTTCATTTGATCTTTATAACCCCCCTCACTAGTTGTAGTTAATAAATTTGTTTTCTTTTATTACAACAATTAACAATAGCCCGATAAATACCAAATGTATCAAACACGTGTTGTCAGTGGAGAATTTTGTATTTTTTGGGTTAATAAAAATTAATGGCAACATTTAGACACCTTTTAGTTACAAGTAATTCTTTCACATTTTCTGTCTGTTTACAAAATAAAATTTTATTATACAAAGAAAAAAAAATATTTAATCTCATGTGAGTTAAATAGCTTTAATATAAGATTTTTCACATATGAGGAATTTGTTTTCTGAAACGGCTTTTAAGCCAAAAAAGAGTTTAAATGAAATAATTTTGTTATAAATAAAAGATTTTTAAACATTTTATATTTTATACTTTCCTGCTATACTTTAATTATTTTTCATTTATACTTTATTATTTTATGTTTTTAAAATTTTTATACTTTTGAACTTATTGGCATTGAAAATATTATATTTTTAAATTTTTATAACTTTTATATTTGTAGTTTTATGCTTTCATAACTTCATAGTATTTTATTTTCATATTTTTATATTATACTTTTATAATTTTATGCTTTTTTAATTTTTATACTACCTAATTCTTTTACTTTTTTTATAATTCTAGGCATTTATTTTAATATTTTTTAATTTTATACTTTTTTTCTTTAAAATTTTTTACCTTTTTTCATTTTATACATTTTAAGTTTCATGTTTTATAATTTTTTTTCCTTGATTTTAATTTTTCGGTTTTTAAGTCTTATTTTAATACTTTTAAATTATTTTTATAATCTTATTTATTTTTATTTATATACTTCTCTCAGTTTTGTGTGTTCATTGTTATACTTTTATTATTGTTTATTTTTAAAATTTTTGTATTTTTATACTTTTTTTAGTTTTTCACTTTCATAATTGTATTTTTGAACTTTATAAGCTTGCACTTCAATAATTTTATACTTGTACTAGCTGACCCGCCAAACGTTGTTTTGCCTTCAAATTATATTTATATTCAAAAATAATTAAAAAGAGAAGAAAAATATAAGTTGGGCTATTCAGGACATATACTAAAAAAAATGTAAAAAGTAGGCGTAGTAATAGGCGTGGCAAATTATGCTGAACATATAATAATAAAATTAGCCAAATCGGTCTAGAAGTTCTAAGATTTGATAAAAATTAAAAAAAGTAAGCGTAGTTAATAGGCATGGTCTATTTTAATTTTCACAAAAATTTAAGTTGGGTTCCAAGGCGTAACCCAAAAGCATACACAGAAATTCAATTAAATCGGTTCAACCCTTTAGGAGGTAGTACACGAATGAACTATTCCCATTGTAAATACTATACACTTCTTTGAACTGAACGAACTAGTCCTTGTTTTGAAATCCTATAGTTATTTTGCTTGCTCTTAATTTTAAATGAACGAATGAACTAAACTTTAATGAATACAAAGACGAAGGAACGAAATCTGCCAATTATTTTCGATTATAAAAATGCTATTTAAAACAAATAAACTGAAAAAGAGAAAATGTATTATGCGTGCTAAAAAACTCAATTTTAAGCTATTTTAAAATTCAACCTAAAGTTTTTAGCCATAATTTATTAAAACTTAATTTAAAAAATTTTTCGAATTTTGTTTTGTTGTTTGGCTTTCTATTTACGTAAAAAAATTCTTTCATTTAACATAATAAAGAACGTTCAATAACAATCAAAGGAATAAAAGATAAAGATACAAAAGATCAAATGAGCTAAATGAACGAACTATTCCTTTTTAAAGTGAACTTCAGAGCACAAGTCCAATATTAAGATATTATTTTATTTTGTTTTTTTAGTCTAATATTTTTCAATTTTATAATTTAAAAATTTTATATATTTATTACTTTTTATAATTATTTTTTTTTTTAATTCATGTTTTTTTTTCTACTTTTATAATTTTATACTTTCATGATTTCCTACTGTAATGTATTTATACTTTTTATAATTTTTTATTTCTATATATTTTATTATATATAGTTTTATGCCTTCCGTTTTTATAACTTTTATTTTATATTTATAAATTTTTTAGTTTAATGTTTTTATTTTTATATTTTATACTTTCATAATATTATGCTCTTAACATATTAATTTTATTATATTATTTCGTATTTAAAATTTTTATAAGTTTATAGTTTTATAAGTTTATAATTTGCTTTTTATATTTACAATTTTATAATTTTCTATTCTTACAAATTTATATTTTTATACTTTTACGTTTTTTTAATTTTTATAATTTTATACTTTTAGTTTTATACTTGAGACTTTTATACTCTTGCCCTTTAAGATCCTTATACTTTTATACTATTCAATACAAAAATTATTACCACTTGAGCTGAAAATTAAATATTGTGATTTCTGTACAACTTGCCTTTTCTTACTTGTCTTTCTTTTTCTTATATCTCGTTCTATGATTTTCTATTATTAGTTTATGTAGTAAGTAATTACACATGACTATCAAATTTTATTACTATAATATATTTATTAAGCCTGTGTTATTCCCATAAACATTTTTAAGGAATGTACCTAGACACCACCTTGTGTGTAATTTATACATTCTTTTCTTATTTTACTTTACATCTGCACTTGTACACACCCATTCATGCAGACGATAGTAAATATAAATAGAGTTCTATAAATGTGTTTAGCAAAATCAGAAAAGAGAAAACCAAACTGAATGTTTCCGACAACATTGCAAAAACTGTTATAAAAATTTAATACAAAAAAAGTTAATGTTTCATGACTTTTTATCCTTTAAGCACACAATTACAAAATTTCCAGCAGTTCTGAATGATGAGAATGAAAATAGAAAATTTAGGTTCAAATCTGAAGACAATTTAAATAGAAATTTCAATCGATATCGAATGCCGTCATTTGGAATATTTTCCAGAAAATTAATTAATTGAATTTAAAAGGACTTGGTGTGTATTAAGGTTTTATGTAATAGAATTTTAGAGCCTTTGGTATCGAATGTATCAAAAAAAAAAATGTTCTATAAAGTGTTTACATCCTGGCCATTCATATTTTAAAATTTTTCAATCACAGTTTTGGTTTCCAACGTAATAATTTACAGCGATTTTGTTGGACTTTTTAGTTTTAATAGAAAAATTTTGAGGTGTGAGCTATGAAGGTGTCTCAGTAAGAGTGTACTTTTTAAATAGTGTTTTTTTTTTTTTTGTTTTAACAAATTACAACTCTGACATTTGGTAGCTGTCACATAAAGAGAAACAAGCCGATCCACTGCCATCGGCGGCGGTAGCGCTTGGAAAATATTAATATGATATACATATAATTTTAAAATTGTTTATTAAAAAACTTTTTAAACGACGCGCCGCCGACTTTAAGCCGTTCGGTTTACTTCTCTGTTTCACACATATTTATTCCGTTCATTAAAAATGAAGCGCTTTACGAAAGAACAGTGCGTTACAAATGCTATGCTGAGACCGCTACAAAAGATTTTCAATTGAGAAAGTTGATTCGAAAAGTGGTAAAAAACTGGATCGATTATGGCCATGGAGACTCCTGTTATACCAACCGATTTCTTGAAAGCAAAGCTGCTGTAGTTGTGAATGTCACCGACAACCCGAAAACATCAATTCGGCGCGGACTGTAAATGACATTCCTTACAGGCCTTGTGGCCTCAACTGAACGATTTGTGGTCTCACACAACTTTCTCAAATTAAAAAGTGCACTCTTATTGCGACAAACTTTACCTATTTAGCAATGAAAGCTTATAAACACTTTTTTTACCTACATACAACGTGTTACTCATTATTATGCATCAAGAGAGAAATTTTTAAAAGCACATGCTTTGCTTCTGCTAACACACTAGAAGTGAAAAGCGAACAAGAAAATAATCGTACAATTTTCAGCACATAATTTATTCACTAGAGCTGTAATCTAGCTTTTATTTACAAATTGGTAATTTAGTTAAATCGTAACGTACATTTGATGCCACACCACGTTGAAGGTGTGAAATGAAAATGAAACATTTTGTTAAGTTAACGAGTGAAAGTGTGAAAATATAATTTACACTTGCAAAAGGGTATCTTATTGTTACTTGCTCACATTCAAGCAAGTGCTTAATTAATTTAATAAGCAGCGTTAGCATTTTAGTCTTGAAATTTATGATTTAGCCTCTAGCTAAGTCTTATGTTTTGGAAAAAATTAAACCAAATCACACACTAAGGCTGAAAAAAATTCCTGAACAAAAAATTTGAATTGGAATAAATTTATATTTGGTCTGCACAATATTCAATTAAGTTGCTATTATTTTTAAAATCAACTAAAGTAACATTTTCCATAAAATTTTGATGTGTGCGGAAAGTGGGAAAAAATTTCTTTTGTCATATAGAAAAAAGAAAAAAAGCAAAGGGTTATTTTTTGGTCATAACTTGGTAAGTTTTCAATATATCGACTTGATTTCTTTTGCGTTGGATAGCAAAAATTTTTTTCGCCAAAATTTTTTTGAAAAAATTATAAAAAATTATTTTTTGCACTATTCGAAAAAAAAAGAAAATTCGAATTAAAGGAAATACGTTTTTTTATCTAATGCAAAAGAAATCAAATCGATATCTTGAAAAATTAGCAAGTTATGACCAAAAAGGTAACCAGTTCTACTAAAAAGTGGCCGGAAAGAGGCAGTAGTAGAACTGGTTACCTTTTTAGTCATAACTTGCTTTGTTTTCTAGATATCGACTTGATTTCTATCCCTTTAAAATATTTAATTTTGTTATTATTAATTTTTTTGCAGGCTTATATGCAGGAAAACTGATAAATAATTTAATTGGAAGTAAAAATCTCTTTAAAATATTTAAAAACAATTTTTTTTGTGCACATGATAATCACTAAAAAAATATTTCTAACCTGCTTAAGAAAATTTTATACAGGAAAGATAATTTCCTGCACCAGAATTCTTTAAGAGATTCAATTTGTTTAATAAATTATAACACAGTTTTTGAATTTTAATACAAAAAAAAAACTATTTACTGCTTTGAAAAAGTCATCCAAAGGATTGCCATAGTATGGAATAACAAGATAAAGAAAGTTGCTAATTGAAATAAATTTTTTATTAAAAACAATTTTTTTAAGCTGGAAAAATATTTTTTATACAAAAATAAAATATTAATAAATCCTGTTTACTAGTGAAGAATTTTTTAGCTCACTACTCATCATGATGATGCATAATTTATTTACTAGATTAAGTCGATTTTATTGAATAAAATAATGTAATCACAACAGGACGGACGTTTTTATTTAAATAACTGAACTGTTATTTCAGTGCATTTAAACTAAAAAAAAAATTATTTCCTCTTCCATACAAAACGTAAAATGTTTAAATAAAAAGAATTTTTTTATTTCAATAAAATATACTCAAATAGTACTTATTAGACTTTTCATTTAAATAAATAAAAAAAAAATTAAATAATCCCATTTACATGCATATAAGCCAGCTATTTTTTGCTCATACTGTTAAGCCACGAGAAATATGGTGCGTTGAAAAAGCAGCAGAACATTAACACCATTTCCGTGGCAATTAGCTTTACTAATAAAATTTTTTTATTGTTTAATTTTATCAATTTCAAAACAATTGTAGGCCACATGTTTCAGAATACGTCCTCAAGACAGTACTCAAATTTAGTCAAAAATCAATTATTTTCCTGCATTAAATCTTATCAGTAACTATTTGTAACCATAATTTTATATTTTCTCTGTTTATTATTTCGTTGTTGGCCCAATTTAGATTGATGACACAAGCACTGGCTTCATTGAAAATGGTGCAGCTTGTTAATGTGATTTGTGCTATTAAATCTCTGTTGTATTGAATTCAGGGATATTTTTATTATTTTTTTTTTTTAGTTTTTGTTTTGCCTTCATTGTTGTTTATCATCATACAAGTTTTATTTAGCTTTAAAGCTGAAAATCTGTTTGGAAAACCTATAGAAATATGCTGACGATTTCTTACATGCAAACATATAATAAACACAACACCCATTCACTCCATACTCATTGAATGCTATTACGCCAACAAAAATCGTTTTCTACAGTGTGATGGTAGTGTATAGCAATACATCAGATACTCTACCCTGCCAGCAATTTGGTAGTCGACTTGCAAAAATATTACATTTCGAAATTAATTTTGTGATTCCAATTAAAAACAAACTAGTATAAGGTAATGTGGGATCTCTTTAAGTTCAGACGGATAGATTTAGGGGAGGTATTTAAGCTAAAAACATAATAGCAAATTAAGTGTGCTTTAGCTGAAGTTACTAGAGGCTGTAGATTTTATCACAATATAAAAAAATGCCTGCCCTGGGGTTTGCATTTTAGCTACATCAACTAAAAATTTTATTTAAAATTTCGTTTAAAAGGAAACTGAATTTTATGTAAATAAAAAAAACTAAGAATGATTTTTTCTCGCAGTTTACCTTAAGCGATCATGAGAAGTCAGAGTTACGAAAAATTCAGATTTTAAAATATTTTTTTGGTCAGAAATTTATTTGAGTTTGTAAAAACACTTAAATTTTTTCCATAATTTATTTTAATTTTGAATCCTTTTAAATGAAATTTACAAAATGTACTTCAAATCTTATTCTAAAAATTGTATAATAAAGAGTGATTTTTTTTGCTATTATCTTTTTGGCAACACTAGTTTTGACAGCTCACGCACGTTTTGTATCTTGTGTCACTGTCAAACATCTTCAGTTTGGTCTATAATTTAATCATGAATCGTCTTACAAACGAACAACTCTTGCAAATTATTTAATTTTATTACCAAAATGCGTGCTCTGTTAAGAAAGTTCATCGCGCGCTTCTTCCATTTTATGGTCAGTTTAATCGACCTACTGAGGCTTCTATTCGGGCTATTGTAACAAAATTTGGAGTGAAGAGCAGCCAGAAGCATTGCAAGAGCTACCAATGCATCCACAAAAAACAACCGTTTGGTGCGGATTATGGGCTGGCGGCATCATTGGGCCGTATTTCTTCAAAGATGATGCGAATCATAACGTTACTGTGAATGGTGAGCGCTACCGTGCGATGATAACAAACTTTTTTTTGCCCAAAATGGAAGAGCTTGACTTGCATGACATGTGGTTTCAACAAGACGGTGCCACATGCCACACAGCACGCGAAACAATGGACCAATTGAGAGGCGAGTTCGGTGAACAGTTTATTTCACGCTTGGGACCAGTCAATTGGCCGCCCAGATCGTGCGATTTAACGCCTCTAGACTATTTTTTGTGGGGCTATGTTAAGGCTAATGTCTATAAGGACAAGCCCGCTTCGATTGACGCACTGGAAGCCAACATTACCAACATTATTCGTGAGATACCGGCCGAAATGTTGGAAAGAGTATGCCAAAATTGGACTAAGCGGATGGACCATTTGAGGCGCAGCCGCGGCCAACATTTGCATGAAATAATCTTCAAACATTAAATTATATCGACCCAACTATCGATCCAAATAAATATTTCATGCATTTTTCTGAATTTTATGTGTTTTTTTTTTAAATTTCCGATAGTTCTTATAAAATCACCTTTTATATACATATAGATAGACTTTGTTTCCAATTTAAATGTCGAACAATCAGATCAAACGATAACAATATTTACTGTATTAAATTATCTTAATTTGATGACATCAATATTTCAAAGTTAAATGTTTAATGATATATTAAAAGTCACAGAAATTGATGTATTAAAAATTTTTAATATTTATCGATATATTAAGAGTTATCGAAAGGGGTATATGTATAATATTGATAGATGTACATAGTATATCGATACATTAATAATAATCTATAGATATCCGTTTATTAAAAGTTATCGATAAATATATATATATACATATATTTGTTTTGAGTTATCGGTAAATATATGCTAAAACTTTTTAGTTTATATCTAAATATTAAGAGCTATCGATATACATCGATATATTATTAAATATATTGCTGCTTTTATCCAAACAATAAAAACACAAAAATCTTTAAACCATGTTCTATGCATTAAATTTAAAATAATTATTTATTTCAAGCGTGATTAAAATGTCATTTAGATAGCGTTGGAATTTTCCGTAAGCAAAGTATTTATTACCGCTAGTCAATACACGCGTCAAATACACATGTTGCCACTATACTATGTTTCCGCTACAAATATATACATAGATGTATTAAAAGCTATAGATGGATACAAATATATCGAAATACTAAAAGTTATCCAAAGATATGTATCGATATATTTATTACAAGCTATCGATAGACATATATTGGTATATGAAAAAGTTATCGATACTTTTATCTATTGATGTATTATATGCTATCAATAAATTAAAAGTTACCCATTGATATATATATATATATATATATATATATCTGTATGTATATTAAAAGTTATCGATAAAATATATGTTACCTAAAAATATATATTTCTATTTACGTTTATTAAAAGTTAACGATATAGTAAAATTTTTGGATATATTTGAAGTTATCGATAAATATTTCTCGATATGTTAAAAGTTATTGAAATAACGATTTATCGATTTATATTAATATATTAAAAATTATAGATATTTTTTACTAAATTTTTTTGACCTTTTACTTGTTTTATTGAGCTTAAAGAGATATTATTTGGCTCCAATTTCGCATAGCTTCTTTACAATATAATTATAAATTGAATTTTTTTAATTCAATAAAAATATCCTGAAGAAGCTATCGATATAAAAATAAATAATTATAATCCGACCTCGAACTTAATAAGCTAGTTGTTTGAATAGTTATCAATATATATAAAAAATTATCGATATTCTTCAAGTGGTTTTTTTTTGTTGTGGTAACCAGTACAGTCAAATCCCATATAACGCGGTGTGAAATATATGACAAATTCTGCTATAACGCCGTCTCTCTATAGCGCAATTCAAGAGTAAAAAATAAAAAAAAAAACTCCTACATTTATTTTAATAACAATGGTATTTTCAAAAAGCGAAATACTTTTATTACACTAAGCTTACGCAGCTGATAAATAAAAATCCATGAAAATTATAGTGCGGGACGAACAATCGCATTAGACTTGATTGTATAACTTTTAACAGGTTCATCTTAATTAATTCAAATAAAAATAAAATATAAATGGCAAGGTAAGTCACTGCTAGAAGCTCTTCCTTTTTTCTCAGAATGGTTGACTCAGATATCTAATCTCTTGGTTTTTAAGAAAAAATAAATTTAATTTTTTATTGCTGCATACATCCAATGAATTTTTAATTTTAGTGCTCAGCGATTTCAAGAAAAACGCATTTAAAATTTTACACTTTTGCTCTGGAGGATCAGCGACAATTTCAATAATCAAAGAATAATTCGAAAAGTAATTGTTGGATTTACGTTAAATGTACCGAGATTAAGTTAAAGATGAACAGAAAATAAAATTGTTTTTTTTTTAATATTCTGAAAGCTTTTAAGCCTTTAAAATAAATGTCTTCCTTTACGCTTTGCTACATTAAAATAAAGTTCCTTATAGTCCAGCATAAACTGTTATGTTACTGACTTCTAAAAAACCTAACTTAAAGTTAAAAAGTCAGTGTGTATGCAACTGGCGCATGTTATTGTTGAAATAGTTTGCTGGCTTTATTGAAAGTAATCCCAGCAAAGGAACTAAATAATTAGTTTAAAGCTGAATTGCCTGTCGGGCATTTTGCTCATGCACAATACAAAAGAAAACACACATGCTTAAACGCTAAAGTAAGTCCCAGAGTATTTGTAAAGCTTTAAGCTGTTGAAAAGAAAACAAACACCCACATATGCATTAATAACTTTACTTACGCACTAATGCACAAATACCCATACACACACGACTACCCCGTCCCCCCAACTTCCACATTTCAATTTTAAAAGTCAAAGTTATAAATTTCTCATTTTCATATCTTTGGCACAGCCTTTCAAATAATCGTTAATGGGCTCGTTTTTGAAACTAAAAATTATTGTTTTATAAAACATACGACTGGATTTGGTTTAGTAAAGTTTCTCTTAATTGTCAAACAATGAGTACGAACATTTAAAAAATAATGCCACGCGTGAGTGAAAGTATATGCAAACAATTTTGCTATTTAACACAAATTAAAGTGTTAATGTTTGCAACTCAACAACACAAGTGTAACTTGCATTCATAATTATTTTTGTAAACAAATTATAGCCAGTTTGATGACAGCCAACCATTACGACAACGACCACAACAAGAAAAACAACGTTAAGTGAGACTTAACTAACTAAATGCAAAAACTTGCAAAACACACACTTGCATAAACGTTTACGTGATGACATTAAGAATCTTTGTGTTTGTGCGTTGTAACACAGTCACTAAGCGCACTACTGCAATGCGCCGGAAAGTGATTAAAAGTGCCATAAAGGATGCAATTTTGTTAAATTTGTAGCATTTGTATAGAAATTAATGGAACTACGAGAGTACGATTTTGTTTTCTGTTGCTTTTTGTTTCGCTTTTATATAAAAATATTTTATTTTATTTTATTTTATTGCTGAATTACCGATTAAACATAAAAATGAAAAATAAAAACAAACAAAAATATAGAAACTGAACAGCATTAAGTTATGGGTAGACTTAATTGCAGTAAATGGAAGTAAAAGTTTAAGTGCAAATAAAATTTAATTGAAAAACAACATCAACATGAGCAACAACAACAAAATACAAATAAAAATTAAATGAAATTATAGCATTTTTGCATGGCAAATAAATACTTTCAGAAATTTGGGACACGGCTTACATTTTTAAAACTAACGACACTGCAGTTGTTGGACAAATTTATGCATTTTAGGAATAAAAGGAAAGATTTTTGAAAATAAAGCAGCGAAGAAAGAGAACGCTATTGAACAATTTAGGCTGTTTAACAAGCTTTTGAGGACTGCAATTTTTAATACCAAAAAAAAAAAAAAATTATTTTGGACTGAAAGAATTTTGTTCATTTATTTAATGAAAAAATTCATTATTTTTCAACCAATAACATGTTTTGTTAGACAAGAATTAGAATTGGAATCAGAATAAGAACTAGAATTAAAATTAAAATATGAAATAGAATTAAAATTAGAAATAGAACTAGAACTAGATTCAGGAGCCGCAATACGTCACCTAATCCTAGCGGATAAAATAGACTACTGTGACACTAATCTCATGTTACAAAAACTTGTCAAGTCTAGTATTTATAAAGACTTCCCTGGGTGAATTTTGTGTCATGTCAGATATTTACGGATAGTGATATCCTAGAAAGTAAGACGAGCCCAAATTAATTCTTAAGATATTAAAGTTTCATTAGACTAATAAAATATTCAATTGAATCGATGAAACCTTGTCATTGAGGGTGTTCTAGTAAGAGCACACATTTTAGTGTAATTTTTTGTGCAAGTGGCAACTATGAAATTTGACAGCTGGGGCATTTTATGTGAAGCGGACAGCAAAAACAAAAGTAAGGTTGTGGAATTTGTTTATATTTGGGTTAATTATACAAGGTGGGACAAAAGAAGTCATCCGATGATGTTTGGCTCTCATTTTTTTTCTAAATGCTCCGTCCTGTTGGAACCACATATCCTCCAGTCCTAATTCTTTGAATTGCGACAGAAAAAATTCGGATTATTAAAAATTAAACGCTCTTTTAAAGTAGAATTTAATGCCAATATTTCGAAAAAAAAAGGTCATCTTCCCCAATAAAGCGCATGAATACACAAAATTGTCGAATTTTTAGGTTCAGCAAATCAGCATGCCAGGCATGAGAAACAAATGAAACCACAAAATTTTTGATCAGGCTTTACTTTTTGGGAGATGAGGCCAAAATTGGAGTGATTGTAAACAGAATGCAATACAGGAACTGGGTGACTTGTGGTGTGACAGGGTCGCGAGAATTAATATAATACATAGAATAAAAATGTACTCTTGCTGCAACACCCTTTATGACAGTTGTAAGCCAAGTCTAAATTCATTTGGCCAACATTTAAATTAAATATTTAAAGGATTTTAATAAACTTTTAAACAAAATTTAATCTTTATTCGTGCTTAATTTCAAATTATGTTGGCTTGCAAAATTTATTATTTTCCATGATATTCTCATGGAAAATTTCAAAAAATTGTTTACTTGGTAGAATAAGTACTAAAGGTACTGACTGACTATCCTACACGATCATACGATTATGTCAAAATAATGTGTGATAGAATTCTGTCCTACTTGAAGAAATCGCTTTAAAATGGCGAACTTTATGCCACACTATTACACAAAAAAAGATGCAAAAACATATGTTTACTCAGCTTAATACTTTTAAAAGTATTCATTTTCTTCTTTGGCGCAAAATATCTTTTTTACAAATATGTACAATGAAAAATAACCTAAAAGGTTGTATAAATAAAACACAGGCTTGGTATTGTTGCTATTTTTCTGCCTTGAACATAGAAAATGCAACTCTGATCGCACAGATAAAATTTATTTTATGAAAAATTTCATAACATTAAAAAATCGGACAGACCTGTCAAAAAGTCTGCTGGTTCAATACACACTATCATACTTTTTTAGCACACATAAGTTTTTAGACAGATCGTACGACTAAGTAGGATAGTGAGTCAGTACCTTAAGAGGAAAAGCATATCTATACAGCTGTATCATCAGACGCTACTACATTTTTTTTTAATTTTATTCATTCAACTTGTTCATTATTTTTTTCTTTTTGAAGGCCGTCATAACATTCACTAGTGTACATATAATTCTTGTTTTCTTTCTTGGGAAGTAGCAAAGTACTTAACTTTTTCAAGTGGCCGAAAACAAGAAAACAAGCACATTATCATCACAAGATATCATTTTATGCCTCTTTACTACACAACAGCAGCGGCAACAACAACAACAAAACATACAAAAAAAAAAAAACAGCCAAAACGTAAATAAATAAGCAGGAAAGTAGTTCATGATGGTTTTAGCTTGTACAGTAGTCCTTGGCAGATTTTACATTTTAATCACATTTTTTTTGCTGTGTGACTATCGCCCGTTTTATATTGTTTTCAATTCTGTTTAACATATTTGGGCTGCTTATGCTGATTGTGTGTGTAAGTGTGTGTGAGTGTGTGTGAGTGTATGCATTTATGTATTTCTGTTTTGAACAGACGACATTGTCATGCCAAGTGATATATGAAGTTACATAAAAATAATTGCGTAAATTAACTAGCAAATCGGGCGCATATTAAAGCGAACAGATAAAATGGGGCAAACGAAAAAAAAAATGAAATAAAAAACAGAAAACTTAAAATTGTTCAATGTAAATGTATCGGCTATTATTGCTGATGCCGGAGAAGCTTTTAAACTTAAACTTATAAAGGATGTTGCTATAAGGACTGCTTGTTAAGAAAACTAAAAAAAAAAATAATTAAGAAGTAACATTTTGATACAAAAAAATTAATCAATATGACTGAACTAAAAACAAAATTGTAGATGAACTGTGTTTTCTATAAAAAAAATCAGGGGTAATTCTAGGTGTCCTTTACTAACTTGTAATTTTTGTAAGTGAACTTTTAGCACTTTCACATATTGATTAAGGCTGCTATTTAAAATGACAAATACTGACTTCAAATATTTCATACAAATTTGTTACAATATCGACCAAGTCTACTTTAATTTTAATTTAATCAATACACAAGTCTACAACATAATTTTTTTTGTGGTGCCTTAAGTTTCAAAGCCAATTTGAATAAAGAATTGTATCGCTTTAGAAAAATCTAATGGCAAACACTTGAATTTCAAAAAAAAAAAAAATTATTCGGAAAATATTCAATGTTATTCTGTAAAAATATCTAGTCGGCAGTAATTTGTTTGTTATCCATGGAAAATCAAAAAATTACAAATATCTTGTTCAATCCGATTAAAATGGACTTAAAACATCTGCCAAAACAAAACTTTTATAGTGCCTCTTCAAAATAAAAATACACAAAAATAAAAAAATTTGTTTTAATAAAAAAATTATGATTTGGCAAGCAATTTGCAGATGTAGCCTAAAAAACACACCGTTTATTGTCTCTTCAACAAGGACGACAGAAACTTATATCGAAAACTGCCTGCCAAAACGATTACTGCCTTTAATTAAACGCCACCACTCTTTTTGAGGCCCGACGAAGCCGCTAGCCCATAAACCGCACCAAACAGTTACTCTTTGTGGCTGCATTGGTTTTTCGACAATCACTCTTAGATTATCATTCGCCCAAATGCGGCAATTCAGCCTATTGACGAATCCACTGAGGTGAAAATGTGCCTCATCACTGAAGCAGAAAAAATCACGAAGGGCACGATATGCATTTTGATTTGAAGGCCTATTTTCATAATAATCCTGAATAACTTTAACGCATTGCTCGATTGTGTATCTTCCCATAGTTCAAATTGAGTTAGTCTGAAATTGAGAAATGTCAAATAAAATGCAGCAAACACTTGACGCTTAGGTGTGGTTCAAATTCAACATTGGCCCTTAAAATTTAGCCACCCTTTAGTTCTTTATACAGCTTTTAGTAGCTGATTTGAATTTTTTTAACTAAAATACATTTTTTATTTTAGAACTAACAAAACTTTTCATAAAATGTAAATAAAATTAAAATTTTTAATGGGAAATTATACATAAACTGTTTTTTTAGAGAAGTGTCCTACTCATGTGACGCAAATTTTGAAGGAATTTTTTTGACTTTTTTTTTTGAATTTTTTATAAAAACACAACCATTTTTCTAGTGTTCAACAACAACTAAATTACCTTTAAATAGAAACAAAAATTAAGTTGAAAAAATTATGTTAGCAGGTCCTATTCATGAGGCAGGGAGTGTACTCGTATATGACTAAATTTAACTTATTTTTAATTTCTTTTAATAAAATTTTTCTGTGCTTGTGCTTGATTCTGTTTATTTGCTTTACATTTCAAATTATTATTTACCCAAAATTTTAAATCAATTTTAAAATTCATCTTTTTGGGAAAAACCCTTTTTAACATTTTTATTCTGCTTTAAAGAAAATTTCACCATAAATTGTTACTGGCCATATCACAGACAATATTTTTTCGTTTTCCTTTTTTTTTTTAATTTCGACTCATAAATAATAGCAATTATGGTAACTGAAGTTAAAAATTGAAATTTATTTCCTCCATTAAAACTAGAACGAACTGAATTGCATTAAAGGTTTGTGCAGCCATATGCGAATAAAGAATTTTACGACACTTTAATTAAAGTAAAGTTTAATAGCATTAAATTTCATGTTTCTAGTCATGAATTTTTATAGCCATCGACAATGTTCATATTATTGAGTCTTGGAGCCAATTAGTCAATTTTATATCAGCTAAAAAAGTCTGGGGCTAATACTTGCCGCCAATTACTTTAAAAAGGGTAATTTAGCTCGATGACAGTGTTTTCCTTTTATTTTCTCTTGTCAAAACTAAGATTTTCTGTTCAAAATTCTTAATTCTTTTAAATCAAATTGTGTTCTCAGTGTATCAAGCCGTATGCCTTTAAATTTCCCTATTCTAATTTCACTCATTTTTTTTTTTTATTTAATGAAAGGGTAACAAAATTTACTTCATATTTCTTTTATTTAATTATTAGGTTGTTTTAAATTTAAAAGAAATTTGTTTTTATTTGTTGTAAAAAAACTATTTTGTTTTTAAATAAATTTCTTGTAAATTAATGAAATTGTAGAACCTTTTTTTTGCAATTGTTCCTCCTCTTACAACTTTTTTACCTTAAAATTAAAATATTAAAGACAACAAAGAAAATTATTTTTACGAACGAGTGGTTGCCATAATAATCATCAACAAAGGACAACAAATAAACCAATACAAAGAGCAAAAATTTTAAGTAAAATAAAAATACCACGAAAATTTCTTTTTTTGTGTTGAATTTTGTCATTATTTTTAAATCATTAGGCAAATGAAAAAGTTAATGAAAATAATGAATTATTCATTAATTTAATGAATTAATTTGTTCATTTATACTTTGAACTATATAATCAATCATTTTTCAACCAACGATACTGATTCTGCAAAAGTTCATTAATTTAATGAAATTTTAATTTATTTAAAGAATAATTTTTTTTATACATATAATAAAATGAAAAATTAATTTTACTTCAACTAATAAAACTAATCCATTACACTAATGAAAAATTTCAATAAAATAATGAATTATTCATTAATTTAATGAATTATTTTTTTTATTTATACTCTGAATATAATTAAACCAATGAAATATTCATAATTTTTAAAACAATAATTCATTAGACTAATGAAAAAGTTCATTATTTTAAAGAAATTTTCATTAATTTAATGATTTTTTTTTTATTCTCTGAATATTATAAATAATCCAATGAAATATTCATAATTTTTCAACTAATATTACTAATTCATTATACTAATGAAAAATTTCATCAATTTAAAGAAATTTTCATTAATTTAATGAATTTTTTTTTGTTTATTCTCTGAATATTATAAATAATCCAATATAATATTCATAATTTTTCAGCTAATACTACTAATTCATTATACTAATGAAAAATTTCAATAAAATAATGAATTATTCATTAATATAATGAATTATATTTCTTTTTATTTATCTTCTGAATATTATAATTAATCCAACAAAATATTCATCATATTTCAACCAATGATACTAATTCATTAAACTAATGAAAAATTTCATTAATTTAAAGAAATGTTCATTAATTTAATGAATTTTGTTTGTTTATTTTCTATATAATATAAATAATCCAATGAAATATTCATAATTTTTCAACTAATATTACTAATGCATTATACTAATGAAAAATGTCAATAAAATAATGAATTATTCATTAATTTAATGAATTATATTTCTTTTTATTTATCTTCTGAATATTATAATTAATCCAATAAAATATTCATCATATTTCAACCATTAAACTAATGAAAAATTTCATTAATTTAAAGAAATTTTCATTAATATAATAAATTATTTTTCTTCAGAGTTTTGTCATTAATTTAAAGAAAAAACCATATTTCATTATTTAATAGAATTATTTCATTAATTCAATGGGAATTCAAATGAACCCTAATTAGGAAGAGAACAGACCCAAACCCTGTGCCGAGTCATAGGTATGGTTTACAAATGAATCGAAAACGGTTAAGAGTATTTGGTTATAACCTCAGTAGAAGCTTATTTTTCAGTATGGGTCAAGAGAACTCAGTTTTTCAGGCCAAAATGTATGCCATAGAGCTCTGTTTAAGAGAAGAACATAGAACAGTCACAGCAATATAAACTCAGACAGTTGAGGGGCAGTTAGTACCTTCGAGATAAGATCAAAACTGATGTGGAACTGTGTAATACTTCTAAAACGACTAGCATCAAATAACAAAGTTTTCTTGAAGAAGAGAATGAATGAAGTACTTGGCCTGACCGCTGAATTTACATTGTCACGGGATTCATGACATGATTGAACCGCTTGGCAATAATGAGGATCAGTCAAAATGACCAACATGCAGGTTATGTAACGCAGATGAAAAGACAGCAGAACACACATTGTGTCACTGTAATGGTCTAATTTGGACCCATTTTCGCCTCTTAGGACATTATTAACTAAAACCGTCAGACATAATGGAAAATTAAGAGTGTCTGGGTCTATTTCGTATCAGTGACCAGGTGACTTGTGTCCGCTCCTAATTGTAATTCTAATTCAATGAACAAATTTCATTAATTCCATAAAAATATTTCTTTAATTGTTATAATTTATACGATGTTTAATTGAATTCATGAAATTTATGAATCATTTTTTATGAATTAAATTTTTTGTCACATATAATTTTCTGCTTAAACATAAAAATATTTTCA
The DNA here is from genome assembly GCA_947397855.1 of Thelaira solivaga. Lineage (NCBI taxonomy): Eukaryota > Metazoa > Arthropoda > Insecta > Diptera > Tachinidae > Thelaira > Thelaira solivaga. The sequence goes on along the minus strand of OX377614.1, from coordinate 16,998,898 downwards.
ATATATTTTAGTCTTTATTCTTCGTGTATTTAAAAAAAGATTATTTAAATAAAAAAAATCATTTTATTGAAATTCTTTCATTTAATTTATGTTACATTTTTCTTTCAGTGTACAATTTAAAAATTTATCCATTTCTGCTGTTATAAACAAATTTATATTCAAGTACGCATATACTTATTCGCATATTTCCAACAAAAAAATAGGTTTCCTGTTTTATATTTGAATGCACAGGAATTTACAAATTCATATTTGCATTTTTTTTCAATGCTGATTTAAATGTAAAAGCTAAACAAACAAAACCTAAAAACTAAAAATTATTCTAATAAATTATTTGAATTAAGTTAATTGTAAATTTTTCAAAAAGCAAAAAATCAAAACCTTGAAAAATTCACTGACACAAGTTAGAGTGCAAGTGGGTATCCTTTCTCTATTGGCTAAAAAATTTAAGTAGATTAGAAATTCTTAATAAAAGCCATATTATGCAAACAATTTACAGTATTTTTGCTTTTGCCTTAAAATAATATTGAATTTATTTTCTTCATTTTTTTATTTCACGTTTTTTAGCATGACTGTGACAACAATATTATTTGACATAAAACGATTTGAAAATTACATCACGTCATATTTATTTTGCATTAAATGGATTTGAATGCAGCATTATATTTTTCCTTTTATTTGTTTGACACATTTAAAATAAAATAAAATAAAATATTTATGAAATTGTTATCTGTAAAGCTTCTTAAGATATTGAACGGATAAATGCTCTTTAAGGTTGTCATACACTGAAACAAAAATGTGGCATAAGTCCAATGAAAAAAATTAATTAAAAATTTTTAACTGATTCAATGAGTTATTTAAATTAATAAATAGAATTATTTCAATAAATAAATGAAACCACACAAAAATGGAAATATTTGGTTTAAAAAAAGTCATAATTTGGCAAGAAATTTGCAATTGTGACCTAAAAAGCTCATAAAGGAATATGTCATTGAATTAATGAAATTTACTTTTATTGAATTAATGGAATTATTTCATTAAATTATTAAATATTTCATTAAATTAATGAAAGGTTTTTCACAAAATGAATAAATAATTCATTAAATTAATGAAAGTTTTTTCACAAAATGAATGAATATTTCATTGATTTAATAAAATTTAATTTCATTGAATTTATGAAATTTCATTTCATTGAATTACTGAAATTTTATTTCATTGATTTAATAAAATTTAATTTTATTAAATGAATGAAATTTCATTTCATTAAATTAATGAAATTTCATTTAATTGAGTTAATGAAATTTCATTTGATTGAATTAATGAAATTTCATTTCATTGAATTGAAGGAATTATTTCATTAAATTATTATATATTTCATTAAATTAATGAAAATTTTTTCAATAAGTGAATAAATATTTCATTGAATTAATGAAATTTATTTTCATTGGATTAATGGAATTATTTCATTAAATTAATGAAAGTTTTTTCACTAAATGAATGAATATTTCATTGATTTAATAAAATTTTATTTCATTGAATGAATGAAATTTAATTTTATTAAATTAATGCAATTTCATTTCATTGAATTAATGAAATTTCATTTCATTGAATTAATGAAATTTCATTTCATTGAATGAATGAAATTTTATTTCATTGAATGAATGAAATTTCATTTGATTGAATTAATGAAATTTCATTTCATTGAATTAAAGGAATTATTTCATTAAATTATTATATATTTCATTAAATTAATGAAAATTTTTTCACTAAATGAATAAATATTTCATTGAATTAATGAAATTTACTTTCATTGGATTAATGGAATTATTTCATTAAATTAATGAAAGTTTTTTCACAAAATGAATGAATATTTCATTGATTTAATAAAATTTAATTTCATTGAATGAATGAAATTTCATTTCATTAAATTAATGGAATTTAATTTCATTGAATTAATGGAATTTCATTTCATTGAATTAATGAAATTTCACTTCATTGAATGAATGAAATTTTATTTCATTGAATGAATGAAATTTCATTTGATTGAATTAATGAAATTTCATTTCATTGAATTAAAAGAAGTAAATTATTATATATTTCATTAAATTAATGAAAATTTTTTCACTAAATGAATAAATATTTCATTGAATTAATGAAATTTACTTTCATTGGATTAATAGAATTATTTCATTGAATTAATGAAAATTTTTTCACTAAATGAATAAATATTTCATTGAATTAATGAAATTTACTTTTATTGAATTAATGGAATTATTTCATTGAATTATTAAATATTTCATTAAATTAATGAAAATTTTTTCACTAAATGAATAAATATTTCATTGAATTAATGAAATTTACTTTCATTGGATTAATAGAATTATTTCATTAAATTAATGAAAATTTTTTCACTAAATGAATAAATATTTCATTGAATTAATGGAATTTAATTTCATTGAATTAACGTGTCAATTATTTCTCCACTATGATGGTAAATGCTCTGCTTAGCTGGTGAGCAGGAATAAAAATGGCATTTCCAGGCTGTAATAACTGATCACTGAACGATCGACAAGCTGTCTCAGCTGCCGGACACCTTTCATCTTATGGACGGACTACCTGAGATAACAGGATTAGTGTTAGGGGACTTTCTGAGACATCTTAATATCACGGGGTGCATCTGGCTCACTTTACTACTACATAGTTTTGGTTAGTAAGTGGTTCAAAATGGAATCTTGCAACTCTAATTAAATGTAATCAGGTCGCCACTTAAACCAACCAACGAAAGCTGGGCTTTAATTTTTTTTAATTTTATTTTCATAAAAATTTACTTCTATTAAGACCTTTTTTAATACTCCATTTTACTCAATTTTACAGCTAAATTAATATTAAAATTTGTTATGACATTTACTGTGTCTCTTTTTTAAGAACAAAATTTATTAGCAAGTCTCTTGCAAGGTTACAAAAAAAAAACATCATAAATCTCGTTTAAAAAGATTCTACATGCCAAACATACGTTTGCGTTTAAAGCTTATGACTTGCTCTCTAACCTCATCCACCCCTCTCTCCCATTTTGTACAAAAAACACCCAAAGGCATAATCCACTATTTACCAAAGCGACACACATTAAGTGATCCGTGTACACAAGATACATAGACGAAGATAATGCAAACGATTTGTTTGCCAGTAATCCATGCAAAATTGAAAAAGAGTTAGACATATGAAAGGGTTCCATTTAAAATAACAAATGTTTTGTGGGCTTAAGGGAGGGAATATCCCAATTTATGAGTTTAAAAAAAAGGGATTTAAATGCTATTTTTGTAGCACAAGCCATCAAATTTTCTATGAAAAACATTAATGTGCTATTACCCTAACGCAAAAGAAGAAATTTTTTTTTTAAATATAAAAAAAATAAAAATTTCTAGATGTCTTGATCGCAAGTGTTACAAAAATTTAAAAGGATTTTATTGTTTAAGTGGATTACAAATATAGCACATTAACTGCCAGGCTCTTAATTTCATTTCCAAACGAAAAAAAAAAAAAATAGGTACCATTTTCTTAGCATGATTACCAAAATCACATTACTCAGTTGGGCTCTCTAAAGCCCCCAGT